>JABCMJ010009443.1:14488-52398 GCA_014822125.1 Arbutus unedo | reverse complement strand
TATTAGTGGTAGATCTTGAAAGAATTTGAATAATATCAAGGGGAATCAAGGGTTTGGAGTTAGGGTTTGATGGGGAAGAAGACCCCTAGAGAAAGAGAGAGAAAACTCCTTTTGAAAAAGTTGGATTTCTTTCCCAAAAATCTGATTTTTACCCTTTTAAAAACGCGCAGAAAATCTGACCGGAAGATCTGACCGGATGGTCCCCAGATCTGATTGGTCAGATCGACCTTCTGCCAAAAAAATTTCAAAATTACAAACCTGACCGGTCAGATTGACCTTCTGTCCAAAATTTTCAAATCTGACTGGATGGTTTCCAAACCTGACCTGATGATTTCCAGATCTGACCAGATGGTTTTAAGGCCTGACCCGATGGTTTTTCGCCCCTTTTTCACTTCCCACTTCACCTCAAACATATCTTATCGCTCAATCTACGTCATATACTTGAATACGAATCAATTAATGACATTTAGATCACATACATTGATGAAAATTTTCTGCTCCTTACACTTCGTGCTTGCGTGGTAAATTTTCAAGATAGCTGGGAGGACCACTTACCTCTCGTGGAATTTGCGTATAATAATAGTTACCAGTCAAGTATTGAGATGACACCTTATGAGACCTTGTATGTGAAACCTTTTCGGTTACCTATGTGTTGGACGGAACTGGGGGAGACAACTTTTTTCTGGCCAAACTTGATTGGAGAGACTACCGAGAGCATGAGAGCAATTCGCCAACAACTTTTGGCCACACAAAAGAGACAACCGAGCAAGTTAAGAAAATCTATCAAAGATTACTTACCGTCCAGAATTGACAGAAAAATTATGCTGATCGTCATCGTCGTCCACTTTCATTCGAGGTGGGGAATCATGTATTTTTGAAGGTGTTACCAAGACGAGGTTTATCACGATTTAGGTGAAAGGGAAAACTTTTTCAGCGATACATTGGGCCATTTGATATCATCGAGAGGGTAGGAGAGGTCACATACCGTTTAGCTTTACCACCAAAGTTGTCAGGTGTACAGGATGTGTTTCATGTGTCGATGTTGAGGAAATACGAATCGAATCCTTCTCATATTTTGGAATGGTGCGAACTTGAGCTAGAAGCTGACTCGTCCTATGGAGAGGAGCCGATACGTATCTTAGATTCTCAGAATCAAGTGTTAAGGGTTAAGACTATACCATTGTTTCTGGTATTGTGGAGCAACCAAGGTAAAGAAGACTCAACTTTGGAATTTGAGGACGAAGTTAGGGAGAAATATCCCCATTTATGTACAGTTTGATTATGTATTTCATTTGGACTTGATAGTCAATTAATTGTGACAAGTACGGGATTGACATTGTTAATGCTTGAGTCGATTCAATATGCATTATTAGTCTTGTGGACTTGTTCAGTAGTACTACCAATATGCTTCGGGCATTGTTGAACTCAGTTGAATTGTGTTTTATGCGATAGTCTAATTTCGTGGACAAAATTCTTTTAAGGAGGGTAGAATACGAGAGCCTAGAAATTTTTTTATAAATTGCCGGAAAAATTCAATTTAACAAGTGATTTATTGCACTTTATGCACATATAATGATTTGGGATTTATGTGTGACGTATGTTAGATAAGGATTTTGTGGGTGACAAGTGATATAATTGGGGGTGAAAGTGTAATTGAGACTTTAAAAAGCCTACATCAGATTTTTAAAGCAAAAAAAAGAGCCCATTTTTCTTCTCTCTCTCTCTTTCTCGTTGTACTCCCATAGAGGTGTGTGTGTTAGCTCTTTCAACCCCCATCTCTCAAATTTTACTAGAACTCCGAAAATTTCTCAAGATCCTTCATATTCCTCTTGCATTTAGTGAGTATTTGGTGGTTGATCATGCTCCTTTTGCTTGGAGAGAGTTTATTTCAAGTTCATCCACCATTGGAATTAGGGCTTACTTTTGAAACTCAAATCTTTCGATCCAACACTCTAGGTAGGGACCTCTTACCTCTCTTATGCGTGTATGACTTGTTTTTTATGGTTTATAAGCTTGAGTGTTAGTTTAGAACTTGAAAAATAAAAATTTGAGAAAATCTGCAGAAAACGCGCATTTGCAGACAGTATATGCTATTACCGGTAATAGTGACTGTATTACCGGTAATACAGTATTTTATTTTCGGTTATTTTTGGACAGTCCCTGCTATTACCGGTAATAGTGATTGTATTACTGATAATACAATGCTTCATTTTTAGGTAGTGTCCTGTATTACCGGTAATAATGTTTGTATTACCGGTAATTCATTGTCTCTTTTCAGGCAATATTCTGTATTACCAGTAATAGTGTCTGTATTACCGGTAATAGAGTCTATATTACCGGTAATAGTACATGTATTACCGGTAATAGTACTTGTATTACCGGCAATAGTACCTGTATTATTGGTAATTCTGTACTTTATTCTTATTGAATTTATTATTGGAAATTTGAATTTTTGGACTTCTAAGGTTAATGTTTGCACCTATCCTTTGGACTTACTTCTAGGATTCATATCGTATAACTACAACGCAATATGTTACAAATCTAAGATGATGATTACGAGATATGTGCATTACTTGAGAGTTTAAATTGATAAAATGAGATGGTTAGGTGACACGTGACATGGGTGGGTGTTATGTGACACGTGACATGCATGAGACACTTGAATGACATGATGTGTGAACTAGACTCCTTGAGAGAAATGCTAGGAGAATGGTACTAGACTCCTTCGAAAATGCTAGGAAGGCATTAAACTAGACTCCCTGCCAGGAATACTAGGAGTGATTGTACTAGACTCCTACGGAAATACTAGGAAGGCCTTGAACTAGACTCCCCGACGGGAATGCTAGGAGCGATGAACTAGTCTCCTATGAGATTACTAGGTATGAAAATGAAAATACACGAGAACATGGTTGATTGGATTAATACCCTACAAGGCGTGATCAATGATTCATTACAAACTTGTTGGTGTTATTGACGTGATTACATGACGTGATTCATCTTTAGCCTTTGACTTGAATTTATTTATGATCACTTGTCATACCATGCATTTCATATCCACGTAAGATTGGTATAGATTTCTCTATTGGGCTTATTAGCTTAGCTCTCCTATTATCTTTTCAGGTACAACTCCGGACGTTTAGTATTGTTTAGCATGGGTGCTTAGACTGTTGCATGATTTTTTTGAAGAATCTCATCCATGGAGTTGTTTAGCATCTTTTACTTAACTGTTTTTTAGAAGATATATTGTAACTCCACCTTATTTTTGGAACATATTTACCGTAATATTTTGAAAATTTTTATTTCATGTAAATGGTCAATGGGATGTGGTGACTCACTGTGTACTTATGATCAAACTAGAACTTTTATCTCCTCATGCATGGACATTTGTGAGACGATTTCATCGAGCATTTGGCAAAATTCTTTAATATTTATGTATTTATTTGATTAGTTCTGTTTCAAAAGTTGAGAGCATGCTAATATAATTCAACAAAAGAAATAGTTAAAAAAAGAAAATGCTAGTAAGTTACTGTAATAGTTGGTAAATAATTATATTTTGTAAAAATTTTTAAAAATTAAGAAGGATTTTGATCATCATATAAATTTTATTCTCATCTAAATGTTTCCTTTTGTTTTGGTGTTTCATCCAAGGTCACATTGTAGGATTTGGTGAATATGTTTTGAAAGCATGTCTATTCACTAAACTTGACAACTATTGTATAATTAGTTAATAATAGTTCATTGGCATTTAACTAATTTTGGATTGAATTATGAGTACCTACACTTAACAAGCTAAAAAACTTAGCATTAGACATATATATTTTCAAACATCCATAAAAGGATCGAAATAATAATAATAATAATAAAAGACAACAACTTAATATGTCTGAACATGAATTTTCTTTATCATTGAACACACTTGGTACATGCATATACTTTTACACATAATGGTGTCCACAAATTCCCGTAGGATTTCGTGCAAACAAGAATCTCTTTGTTAATTATATTCTGTTAATTCATTTACGCCGTTAAGATGTTCATACTGTTATTATGCTAATGGGATATTGTTGTATGTAGTTGTTGAACTTCTGAAAAGTTTGGTTATACTCTAATTGTAGCCATTATGTTGTTTGATTTTTGATGATTGATATTTATTGTACTTTGAGAAAATCTATTATGAACGTTAGGAACACCGGTTTGAATGACACTTGGATAAGACAACAGAGGGTGTCGAGTGTGCATTATAAGTATAGTTGAATTGTGTAGAGACAAGTAAGTGAACGTTAATGGAAGAGTAAAATTGGTTTTGAAAGGCCTATCGTGGCAAGATTATTGTTGGGCGTCGTTCCATGTTTGATTTTGTGGATATGTTGAAAGGACCCCAACTAGGAGTTGTTGGAGACGGTTGAGGGTGACTTCGGAGACATCTGCGATGGCAGCTCTGACCTCGAGGGAGTGACGGCCAGTGTCTTGAGCATTCTTGAGCCGATTAAGGGGAAACGGCTAAGGTTTGTTGGTATCTAACCTGGTGAAGCCACGTTCGGTCGAATCTAACTAGAGTGAGGTAGTTACTGACCTGAGTGAACAATAGAAGGTTCCTTCCTTGCTGGGTCAGTATTCAAATCGGGTACATAACATCGGACTATGGCCCTGAGTAGGTAAGGACTGGTCAATATCAACTAAGTGCCCATGTTAGATAGTTGGGTAGGAAACGGTGTCCCTCGATGGAATTCTTAAAAACTAAAAGAAAAAACTCATAACATACCTTTGTATTTATCTTTTGTTATTTAGTTATAGTTTATGCTGTTTTCATTTACGTTGTCCATGTATATCCTGTTGAGCATGCATGTTATTTCTGAGTTTCATTACTCATTTGGAGCAACTTCTTTGTCCCTGGTATTTCATACCAGATTGCGATAAGTAGTTGAAGAATCCGTCAGAACAAGAAGAGCCAGAGGTACTAGAGAAGACCTTGGTGGTGTTACGTTGTTTTACCGCTAGATGCTCTATTTATCTCATTTTTTGAATAAATATAAACCCTGAGGGGTATTTTTGTCGATTTTACTTCCGCACTTTAAAAATTTTGATTTATCATATTTTTTTCGTTTTAATTAATAAAAAAGTGACATTTCTTTGATTTATGCTTTAATAATAAAATAAAGAAAAAAAGTTTAAATTAATGTTTCAAAAAATTTTTAATTAATATTCCGAAAAGTCGAGGCGTTACAATTTTAGCTTAGTTTTCATACTTAGTGAATTTTTTTTAACTTTTGAACATAATTTTATATTTTTTAGATTCTTTTCATCGAGATGAATTAATATTCTATAAAATACTAAATAAAAAATAACAAATATAAAAAAATAAATAAAAATAAAGCATAATTAATTTAGTGATGTATAACGGTGCAGCAAGTGGTACAATAACTATATATGTGTTTTAAGGTATACCGTGTTTAGGATACGATGCTTTCTTTTTACACAGTAAAATATATATCAGAGCTACAGCAGTATATATGTTATACATATTTAATATATCATATTTTATATTCATATATCATATTTTATATAACGGGTTGGTAGTGAAAGTCACCAAAAATATTTGAGCGTACATTAGTCTTTATACATACGTTAGTCTGGCGTATTTAATATATTATGTACATATTTAAATATATATAATATGTTATATACATATTTAATACATACTATTTCTCTTGTAAATTTTGTTAGTAGAATGAAAATATAAGTTTTTCTTATTATTTGTTTAATTTGGTAGAATAAAAATACATATTTTTTTCTTGATTTAAACTTGCATGATGATATTTTGATTTTTATTAAAGAGTTTCATGATAGTTGAAAGGACATATTTTAAAAATATATGCTCTTAAAATTAATTTTATTCATAATTAATCGTTGAATTCATAAAAAAAAAATCCCTTTCTTTTCTACAGTTACACTGTAGTTTATTATTGCACGTACTTAGATTAAGATTCTACAAGATTAAGTACTAGATAATCACCAGGTTTTCCACCTACCAGAGGCAGAGAGAAGATTTAATGATTTTTTATCCTGCATATTATGTTTACGGTGAAAGAGTAGGTTCGTGTGGTCGGTCAAAATTTGAGAAGCCTAGGGACACATAACCAAAAAATTTACTCACTCACACTAACGAAATTAATTGAGAAGTCAATTATACTTGATCATAGCTTGTTCCTTCGCCTCTCCATCTATCTTAATTTTTTGTTCACCGCCCTTATCAATCCCACAACTGTCGTCTGCAATACTCGGCGAGTACAAATTGAATCCCAACAGATACAGACTCTAAATTAGGTCCTCTTATTGAACGACTAAATTAGATATTTTACTCCTACGCCTTTTGGTCAATTTGTAATAGACACCCATGGTCAATTCTCCCTTCACCAGACAATAATAGAGATGTTATTTCTCATTTTGGCAATTATAGAATCAGCTGCGACTGTGATGACAAATTGCTAAAATAAACATCATCACTAGAGCACCACAACAAATCGTATTTTTCTTGCAGTTTGCGCTACACAATTGGTCTATACAGTATAGAGGCTACCAACTATTATTAATCGCACAGATTAAATATGATTATAGTGTTAGGCGAAGAGTAAAAATCGCAATACGCTATGCATAAAATAAAGCCGATACACATATAGCATAAATTTCCTTTTTTGTGTGACCTAATTAACATATCACCGTGGCATATACTGTCTTCAGTATCAATACTTAGCCTTCTCTTTAGGTCTGATGGTTCATTGCGAAAGAGGCGCTCCTGGCAAAACAAAACAAAACAAAACAAAACTCAAAGTAGAACAATATTTTTAAGGTAAGAGTGGACACTGCAAAGAAAATTAAGCTAAGTTGATATTTTGCATGATACATTTTTTAGGGAGATAAAACTCGATGCATATTTATCTTTACATCATTAATAAAAATAAAAAAAATAAAAAGAGTAAGGCCAGCCATGTTAAATGAGGATAAAATGGCACGTGGAGAAACAGGAAAAGAGAAGAAAACAAAAAGAAATAATAAAGGAGTGGTCATGAGGGTCTCATCAGAGGGTGGAACCCATTTATTTTGTGGATGCAATTTTGGGGTCTTGTCGTTAAATTCTGCTGTAGGAATCCTGATGATGCTGCAGCAGACGTGACCAATGGGGAAAGATTGAGCTGCAGCGAATCTTTATGACTACTTGTGGAGAGAGAAAGTTCTCCAATTTGGCCTCCATTATTGCTGCTGAGACACTCATTCTGTAACATCAATAAAATGAAAAATAAATTATTAACAACAAAATAACTTGTTAGTGGTACATTTGATATCTAATTTTTCTAACATCTTATGTAAAGTCCAGACTAAGTATAGCTACGTTCATTACCTGATATTTTCTTACTACAATAATAAAATGACACGTTAGGTTAAACTACAACATAATTCTAAGATTACTAATGGAGGTCGCTAGCGAGCCGTATAGAAATATATTTGTCATGTTAATTTTATTGACCGAATTCATAAATTACTTATATATGTATAGGGAAGTGGGTCTAATTTTAGATAGTGACCTGATAATTTGATGAGTTGAGCTGTGAGGGAAACATGTTGAGCAGTGGGGGTTCACCATTCTTCTCAATTTCCCCATATCTTTGTATTTCATTACCCTTGACTGAATTTGGAGATAGAATGTAGGTTTGGCTCAGAAGCTGCATCGTTTCGCTCTCATTGAAGTGTTTGTCTCTTCTAAAACCCTGATGGCGCCGTGTAACTTCAAGGGGCGTAGAATTATGATGCTGATGTGATGAGAGATCTTGGATATCTCCCACCAATTCACGGTTGTTTTGTTTCGAGACTGAATGACATAAGCTCAGATCTAAATTATGGTTTGATGCATTGCCGGAACAATCTGGACAGGAAATTACAATCGAATCGGTGCAGAAAGAAACAGTACTTGCATATTCGGAAAAAAAATTCAGAGAAAAGTGTACATAATGCCCATACGTCTCTTTCGTTATTAGGATGTCAATAATTAAAATACCAAAAAATAAAAAAAAAACTAGTGTAATTGATTACCGGAGGGATTGAGCTCATCTGCGTAGACGCTGGCATCAAAGTTGGTGACAGCCTCCTTGCCATTACATTTGATTGCAGCTTTATCATAAGCCCTAAACCAAAAAAAGTACAACATTTTCATTTCAGAATTTGAAGAATCGGTATATACAACGTACCAGTAAAACTTAACATACCTAGCAGCTTCGATTTCAGTGTCGAACAGACCCAAGTAGACATACCTGTTTTAAATCAGGTGAAGCATAATATTTTTTAGAATAAACAAATAGCAGAAGAAAAGAAAAATGAAATTACAAACAAAAAGAAGAATATGAAGGTACTAGTAGTGTGGCTTACTTTTTACCCAAGAATTGACCCATTCTGGCCTCCCATTTACCACATTTGTGCAAGGTTACCCCCCTATATTTGGAGCTTCCCTTTGGATACCCAGTACTTTGTCTCCTCAGTACATGCACAAATTCCTCCTTTGTTAAGTTCATCATCTGTTTGTTTGTTACATCATAACCCCATGTATATATATTATTACTCATATCTTCCACATCAGAATCATCATCAGAAAAACCCAAGATCAAATCATGATATACGTATATTTTAAAGCAAGGGAATCAAAATCAACACACTCTCTCTCTCTCTCTCTCTCTCTCTCTCTCTCTCTCTCTCTCTCTCACACACACACACCTGTTTCAAGTCTTCCTCGTAGTGTTCACGACTGAAATTTATGTCGGCCTCTACTCCACGGAACCTGATGGCAGCCCTATCATATGCACTGACAATATATACACATATATCAATATCAGGCTTATGTTTCTCACAGAAAAATATTGGAAAAGATTACCGTGCAGCAGCGTATGCAGTGTCAAATCCACCTGTATACACATCCAAAAACAAAACCATTTCACAAATATCAAAATCATTAAAGGAAAAAATATATGGTTTTTTTTTTTTTTCCAATCATAGCCACAGATACCATTTTCCCTTAATTATCACAAAAAAAAAAAAGAAACATACCCAGATAAACTTGTTTCCCGCAGTCCCTGAATCATAAAACATGAGATTTTATAATCATAACCTTGAATTTGAATTAAGAATTTAATACGAAGATAAAGGAAAATACAAGGAAACGAACCATATATGTGACTCCCAACGGCCGGTTCGCCGGTAAAAGGTAACACCTCTATATTGGGAGCTTCTCGAACTCGGTCCACGGCGGCTCTTCTTCATCGGAGTTGCTCCGCCGCCGCCAAGGGTCTCCGACTGGCAAAATTTAACCCCAACCCAGTGCGCTCTCGGAAAGGTTGTTGCCTCTCTTTCACCGCCACCGACCGATGTGGTCCCCATTTCGGACTCGTCCAAAGGAAAGAACTGCCGGGTCACCCGCTGTTTGGACTCCGACGCGGAGAACCCGAATATCTTATTGTTGCGCTTTAGCCCAACTCTTTCGCCGTCTTCTTCCTCATCTGATTCCACTACCAACGCCGAGGAACTTGTATTCGGTGAGGATCCAAGCCGTTTACCCTTGTCGTCATCGTCTCCGTCGATCGGTGAAAAACAGACTTCGGATTCGTCGTCCCTAATTATCTGATCAGGCGTGTCGTTTAGATTCCACATTTCCCACTATTCGGATCTGACAAAACTCTCTTCTCTCTCTCTAAATGGATATGACTATAGAACAGCGGTTAAATGTAACTGGGTGTTGGAGAGACAAAGGTTTGTTTTGTTGCGAGAGAGAGAAAGAGAGGATCTTGTGAATCACTGAGACTGCTCAATAGAGCATGGACGAGGCCAGTTTGGGGAAGCTTAGCCGAAAGCAGCGTCACCCTTAATATGCTATCTCCCTCCCTCTCTCTCTCTCTCTCCCTAACCTCTTCTTTACCCTCTCTCTCTCTCTCTCTCTCTCTCTCTCCAATAGCTCCCAAATTCAAGACTCTCTCTCGCTCGCTTTAAATTCAGCCTTGTTCTTTTTCAGTAAGTCAGGAATTTTTACCCTGAAGTTCGCTCACACTCTCTCTCTCTAGAAGTGTAGTATCTCTCTCTCTGTATGGGTTCTCTCAATAAACCTCACCCTTTTTCTCTTTTCACGGAGAGCTACTTTACCGATCTCTAAATCTCTCGGTTGGTGGAGTAATTTATTTTCGAGTTTTTTTTATCAAAATATTATGAAAACGCAAAGAGCCAAAAAGGAATGGGGAGGCTCTAATGCAGTTTGTATTGCGCACTAAAATGATATCGTTTTGATTTATAAAATATTGATAAAAAATTATCGATCAGTGTCTAACTATTCAGAAAATATTTAACTCGCTAAAATGACGCCGTTCTGACGCGCAGCACATGTTGTTATGCATAATACACTACAAGCCCCCTAGTTCATGCAAAGAAATTAGCAAATTACCCCAGAACCGAAATAATTTATAAAACTATTGTATGCCGCATCCTTCTCTTGTGACCTATGCCAAATGTACGCCACGTTGGACGCGCGACTTTGGTCTCATGCCGAGTCAAAGACCTTATTTTCACAACTACATTAGCAGCCTTATTTTCACATGGCCATATTTTGCGACCTCATGTTCAAATGTTGCCTAACAGATATGCAAAATCCTAAACTGTGACCCATCGCCGCCTCTTTGTCTCTCTCACCTCTTCTATCTTTTCCTCCACCGGCGACCATCACTCCGTCACCTCTTGGCGAGCACTGGCTCAAACTCATTCTTCAGCGTCATCTTCTTCCCTCGGTAAGTCTCTCTTTCTCTCTTCGAATCGTCTTGTCCTTGAATCGTTTTGGAATTTGGGATTTCTAAACTCATGGGTGTGAATATGGTTATGAACTTGAATCTTCGTATCGATTTGCTTGAATCTTAAATTTTTGGTTGAAACTTTGTCCTAGGGTTTTGCAAACGGGATAATTCTTCTCTTTTTCAGTATAGTCGAACACTGGTTGTGACAAACTATGTAAATTTTCCTATTCTTGCGATCGTTGAAGACTTTTATGATTTGCATTATATGGTTTGCTAAATTTTTGTATTGTTATTTATTTTTGTTTTCTCATCTTCTAGCGTATTATTCGTGTCTACGATACTATTAATAATATTAAATTTATATTAGAATTTTAATTCAGTTATTATTCAAGCTGCATTGAGTAAATTTTTTTTTTGTAATGAATCTCAGTTAGTAGATCAAAACAATCTCTATTGTTGTAAAAATGCGTTTGAAGAGCCCCACATCGTTGTTATTATAATATAGATTGGTCCGAACTCTGCAATATTTTTTGAAAAAAAACCGTATATACTATATATAGTGTCGCCCTCAATATTTGGGTTGTCCAAGCCTGATTTCAGTTTGGTTACCCACTTAGTATTAACAGTATTTTTTCAGTAAATTTCTATTATTATTTTTTATTTATTGCCCTGCGCACGGGGGCTGCCGAAGTCCGGCGGCTTGCGGGCTCACTCAGGGGCCGACCCTGACTATATATTAAAAAGTAAATATTCATAGAAATTAATTAGTTGAGAGAGAGAGAGAGAGAAAGACAGAGAGAGAGAGAGAGATGATGGTGAACATTAATGTATATTTTTTATTACTTTTTTAAAAATTGTGGAGTTAATAAATGTTAGTTAAGATGATTGAGTTTTATGTTTGGTATAGTGAACTTTAACCGTTAAATAAAAACGATCTCAATTATTATTATAAAAATATCATTTGAAAGTCCCCCGCCATCCTAATTTGTAATATAGATAATTTGCTAAACTTTTGGAAAAGTAGCCGATGGAAAAAAAAAAAGTTTTGGATAAGCCCACTTTTTCCCTCTTCAACAGCTATATAATTCGCAGTTCTGTAGTGATCAAGATTTCTGTGAGAATGGGAACAAATTATAGAAACAAAGGAAAAACATAGTAATTTTTATAGAACTCCATATAATTATAATTTGAAAACCATTCTAGGCATCCTTCAGAAAAGCCATGGTAATTTTTATAATTTCTCTATTTATATGGACGCTTATTTTTTTTAGTTACTCACGTAGACTTATAATATTACACTTTTTCTTATTTTATTTGTTATATTTAAAAGGGCACAACTTTAAACTTACATAAATAAAAAGATAGATATTATTGGCATAATTGAAATACAAAAGAATAATAAAATGAAGCTATTTTTCAAAAGAATGAAGTTGTTTTTTAAAAGAATACTCTTGAAGAATTAGAAATAATGAAGAATAATACTCTTACTGTATTTGGATACTCATACTTACCATAATAGAAATAGAAAAGAATACTCTTGAAGAACTAGAAATAATGAAGCTGTTATTTAATAATTTCAAAAGCATATGTGCTTTATTTGTCCTATAGGTATTATTTGCTTTTTGGCTTATTAATTGATGGTCATTTGGGGTAAAATAATTTTGAATAAGTCCTGACGTGGACAAAGCTTAGGTGATGGAGAAAAGATGAAATTGGCTCCAAATGTAGGAGGATACGATGGAAAATGCCTAAACATATCTCGTTAAAGACTTCCATTGTGTTAACATATCTCAGTAAAGATTGAAATCCAGTTGCTCAATCACCTTTTTTTAGAGCAGCGTAATGAAACTCCTATTTTTTGTATTTTAGTGTGGGAATATTTTTGTATACACTATTTCCCATGGGTAAGAATGCAACTTGGTAAATTTGACATGATTTCAGGCTGTTGTGTAACATTAACAATTTGAATGTTTGAAATGGTCAGTTATTTTATACTGCACGACACATAATAATGTCAAAAAAAATTACAACGAATATGCTTTTTTTGACTAGTAATGTTGGTCAAATTATTATCATATGAAGAAAAAAGGAACTCGTTTATGAGTTTAGTCTCTGGAGTAATGTGTGCTCATCGTGCAACTGCTGACGATATACTCTTCAATAGATGCATAAATTGGTAATATTTAATTGATTATGCAGGATACACTATGGATCCTGGTCCCTCGGACCCATTTTTACTAGTTCTTCAGGGTAAGTAGCGTTCTCGTGACATTTGGGTTGTTGCTATGAGTTATTCCCTAGCTAGTTGTGAATATACTATCTTTTGTAATGAATTTGTTCAAATTGTTGTCATTATGTTTGTTAATTGCAGTTTCACGATTTGGTGGACAACGCAGTCCTGATGTGTTGTCTGTCAGTGGCTCAACTCAAGAGGCATGGGCCTTCATCGGGGCCCGTACACTAACTAGTACAACACACTAGTGTTTTCAAACTTTTAGAGCTCCCCTTCGTCCCACTTGACTGGCACCTCATTACTGCGTTGGTCAGGAGGTGACGTCCAGAGACACACTTTTCACTTAAACAGTGGTGAGGCTACAGTCACCCTATAGGATGTTGAGTTGCTATTAGGGTTATGTGTAGACGACATGCTTGCCATTGGGCGAACGAACATGGATTGGGTTTGGCTATGCGACCCCGCATATCAGAAAGGGGTGGTAGGGTGAGGATGACCTAGTTACGAGAGCATTTTATCGACGAGGTTGCTGATAATTTGCACTAGCTATAGTTGCCCAAGAGGCTAGAGCCTACATCTTGCAGTTACTGGGTGGTTCTATTTTTGCTGTCAACTCTGGCTCGTACATATCCCTGATGTTCCTTGACATTTTGGAGGATTTTGCGATGGCCGCGAATTATAGTTGGTGGTCAACCACTCTGGCCTTCCTCTACAACCACCTCTGCCATGGGGATGAGTTCGGGGCGAAAGACATTAATGGAGCGTTTCTTCTGGTCCAGGGGTATGGGTTTGGGACTTCTTCCCCCACCTTTCACCCCAGTGACTTGGCCGACAGGTTCCACAGATCAGTCTTCCTCTAGTTGCAAGGTACGTCAATTTATATAAGTTCACTGCATTTGATTATTTATAAAGTTATTTGGTAGCTGTTTATAGTTTTTCGTTGTATTGTAACTAATGAGCCCAATTCTAATGACCGCCGACCTAGTGCTCTTACATACCGACCAGTAAAATTGTGTCTGACTGAGCATGAGTGACCCTGTGCCGATCAGTCTATACAAAATGACAAGAGCGAATTGTATGCAAGCACCACATTCAGAAACATACCGCGAAGGATATCACCCTCCTAACGGGAAAGGGAACACACCTTAGTCAAGGCCCTCAGTTAACCTTTGATTACGCTACAACCTAGAGTATAAGAATGGATGTCAACTAAGGAGGGAGGTACACACTCGTTACTCTCTAAATTTTCCAACAACTTTCACCTATAAACTACCATTCTAACTTAATCGTTGGAGGGTCCACAATCGACCAAGCACCCTCGGTCACCAAACTTGTGTGCAAGAGCCATTCAGCAAGTCAGACGTAGGTCTACCATTTTTCAACATCATCAGTCTGGCATCGTTTGTGGGAACGATAATTCTCGCTTTATAAATTTAACTGATCAACCAAACATGATGGCAGACACAGGATCTCCTGTTGGAAGGGGAGGGTCAGCCGAGTGACACCACCACAACGACAGATGTAGGCCCAATGCCATACAAGGCAAAAATCCATTGAAAGGATAGATGCGAGATCTCGCTCAAATGCTAGCCGCGTTGAAAAAACATAACTAGCTATTCACAAAGCAACTGTGCGGTAAGGAATCGTCATTTGATAACCTCTGAGGGAGGAGGATGAAGAAGGGCCCGCGACAACAAGACTGCAAGAATTGCCCAGGGAGGAAAGGTCTCAAAAAGTAAGGGTAATTAATGCACTAGAGGTATGGGATGAGGAAGAAGAGAAACACGGAGAGGCGGAAAAAGCATTAGAGCCAGTACAATTGGAGGAGGAAGAGCGGACCAAGTGGTCCAAATTGGCGAGGGGCTCTTCCCTGACCTGAAAACAACAATGATTCGGTTCCTTAGAGATAACACTTATGTGTTTGCATGGTCACACAAGGACATGGTTGGAATTGACTTGCGGATCATGTCACACCATTTGAATATGGACCCACGCTATTGCCTGGTCAAACAAAGGCCCAGGGTATACGGAGGGGAGAAAAGTGTGGGGATAGAAAAAGAGGTGGAAAAATTGGAAAATCTTGGGTTCATAAGAGAAGTCCAATACACAAACTGGCTGGCCAACCTCATCTTGGTTAGAAAATCGAACAAGAAATGCAAGATGTGTGTGGACTTCACAGATTTGAATAGGGCATCCCAAAAGGATAGCTACCCACTGCCAATGATCAACCAGTTAGTGGATTCAACATTAGGCCATGAGCTGCTCAGTTTCATGGTCGCCTTTCTTGGGATACAACCAGATCTATATGAATCTTGCTGACCAGGCAAAGACGGCCTTCATCATTGAGCGGGGGCTGTTTTGTTATCGAGCGATGTCCTTCGAGCTAAAAAACATGTGGGTGACCTGCTAGCAACTGGTCAATAGGATCTTCAAACACCAGATTGGGAGAAATGTAGAAGTGTACATGGACAACATGTTAACAAAAAGCAAGGAGGCAAGAGGCCGCCCAGCACTTGGTCAACCTGAACGAAACTTTTACAATGTTAAGGGAGTATGGGATGAAGTTGAATCCATCCAAATGCACCTTTTGAGTGGCCGCAAGAAAGTTCCTAGGTTTCCTGGTTAGTAGGAAAGGGATCGAGGCCAATCCGGAGAAGCTATAGGAGGTGATCGAGATGGAATCCCCCAAAACGGTGAAGGAGGTTGAATGCTTGATTGGACGAGTGATTTCACTGAATAGGTTTTTTAGTAGAACGACTGGCAAATGCTTGCCTTTCTTCAAGACTTTGAGGAAAGCGTTAAATGGAATCCAGAGTGCGAGGAGACCTTCAACCGGCTAAAAGAATACATGGCTTCAGCTTCACTACTATCCTGGGCAGTCCCTGGGGAGAACCTTTACCTATATTTGGCTACTTCTGACTCCGCAATTAATGTTGCCCCGGTTAGGGAGGAGAAAGGAGTGCAAAAACCAATCTACTATGTCAACCGTGCATACAAGGGGCAGAAAACGGGTATCCAAGAATTGAGCAATTAGCCTTTGCAATCGTGGTCACCGTTCAACAGCCCAGACCTTACTTTTGTGCTCAGAGCATGATAGTTCTCACCGATCAACCATATGAAGTAGGTTTTGCAAAAGCCCAAAACCTCTAGGCGGTTGACAAAATGGTCTGTTGAGCTTAGCAAATTTGACGTCACGTACAAGCCAAGGAGGGCAACGAAGGGACAGGTGGTGGACGACTTCTTAGTAGAGATGGCAGGACGAGCAAAGTTGTCGACTAAGCCAAAAAATGAGGAAGAGTAGGCAATCACACCTAGGGCTGATCAGCTATGGGTAGTGCATGTCGACAGGTCAGTTACAAGGACAGCCAGCAAAGCCGGAGTAATGATCACTTTGCAATAGAGGGACACGTTGGAATACGCCCTTCGGTTCCAATTCAAGGCCACTAATAACGAGACAAAATATAAGACGATCCTCGTTGGGTTATGCCTGGGGGCAAAGCAAGTCTGGGTATGTAGTGACTTTCAGTTGGTGATTAACTAGTCAACAGGGGAATTCGAAGCTTGGGAAGATTGCATGCAAAAGTATAAAGAAGCTCTTGACCAAGCTCAGAAGCAGTTTGAAATAGTCTAGATAGTGCGAATCCTGAGAGGGCAGAACGGTCAAGCCAATGCATTAGCCTGACAGGCCAACGCCCCCAAAGTTGCCCTCGACTAGTGGCCTCCCATTGAGTACCTGCTAGAACCAAGTGTCAACCAGCTCCGGCGCAAAGTAGATGTGATTCACGTATGCATGATCTGGGCCAACCCCATCATGCATTACTTAAAGGATGGAGAGCTCCCTGGTGACAAGGTTGACGCGAGGAAGGTGAAATACCGATCCAGTCGATACGTACTACTTGAGGGCATTTTGTACAAAAAGGCCTACTCAATGCCATACCTTAGGTGTCTCTCCAAGCTCAAGGAGCAGTACGTCATGCGGAAAATTCATGAAAGCATTTGTGGAAATCACTCGGGTGGCAGAGCTCTTAGTGGCATAAGCGTAGGGCACTTTTGGCCGACCATGAAGAGGGATGCTAAGGAGTTTGTACAGGAGTGCCACAAATGCCAGAGGTTTTCTAACCTCCATTATTTAGCCCTAGAGGAACTGACACCCATCCAAAGCCATTGGTTGTTCGCAACTAGGTTTTGTTGGACCACTCTGCCTGGGGATTCGCTAGAACAAGTTTTTCATACTAGAAATTGATTACTTCACCAACTGGGTGGAAGTCATACATGTGGCTAGGATCACCAAGGAGGCCGCATGAGACTTTGTTTAGAAGTCAATTATCTGCTGATTTGGGATTCCCCACGCTATCATCATGAATAATGGGAAGTAGTTTGATAACGACATGTTCAGGGAATTCCCAGGTTTGTTCGGTACTCAGGTAAAATACGTGTCACCAGGGCACCCACAAGCCAATGGGTAGATTGAGGTTACTAACAGGACTCTCTTAAGAATAATCAAAACTTGGTTAGAAGCATGAAAAGGGGTACAGATCAAGCAACTCCCAAGCTTCCTCTAGGCTTACCACACTACAGTTCATATGTCGGCAGGAAACACCGCCTTCCAACTGACCTTTGGCAGTGAGGGGATAATCCTAGCAGAAGTGGGCCTTCCCACCCATCGCATTCACAAGTACCGCCTAGAGCAGAATGAAGAAGCATTGCAAGAGAACTTTGACTTGTCGAAGAAAGAAATAGATCGAGCAGCAATCTGGGTAGCCTCTTATCAGTAAAAGATGAAAAGGCAGTACAATGCGCAGGTCTGACATCGGCCATTCCAAGCGGAAGACATGGTCCTACGAAAATGGTAACAGCAACAAAGAAGCCGGGGGATAGGAAGTGAGGCCCAAACTGGGAAGGGTTGTATAAAGTCAAAGAAATAGTTAGGTCAGGCAACTACAAGCTGTCAACCACAACAGGCCGACCCTTACAACATAACTAGAATGCTAAGCACCTATGGAAGTACTATTAGTAGAATCCTATATGTTAAATTTCAACAATAAAAACAACATATTTCCTTTTCATTATGACACTTTAAAGGCCCCCCCCCCCCCCCCCCCAAAACTTAGTCATTTTTATTGATGTGATTGAGGTATGATGCGTAGGACCAGAAAATCCAGCTATAACAAAACATTCGACACCAATTAAGACAGACCCACGAGGTCTCTGAGCCGTGCAAAGTACAATTGCTAATTGCATAGGACTCAAGAAGTCCCCCAACCGAGCAGAACGATCGACACCGATCGGGACAAGGCCATGAGGTCTCTGAGTTGTGCAGAGTACAATTTTTTGTTGGATACAACCCAAGAGGTCCCCCAATCGAGTAGAACAATCGACACCGGTCGGGATAACCCACGAGGTCTTTGAATCGTGCAGAGTACAATTGCTAGTTGGATATGACCCAAGAGGTCCCCCAATCAAGTAGAATGATTGACACCGGTCAGGACAGACCCATGAGGTCTTTGAGCCGTGCAAAGTACAATTGCTATTTTGATACAATCCAAGACGTCCCCAAATCGAGCAAGATGGTCGACACCGGTCAAGACAAACCCACGAGAACTCTGAGCCGTGCAAAGTACAATTGCTAGTTGGATACAACTCAAGAGGTCCCCCAACCAAAGTAGAATGATCAACACTAGTCAGGACAGGCCCATGAGGTCTCTGAACTGTGCAAAGTGCAATCGCTAGTCGGGTACATCCCAAGAGGTCTCCCATCCAAGAAAGGAATTTAACACCAATCAAAACAAACCCACATGATCCCCCATGTCGTGCAATGGACAAGGGTTAGTCAGAGTAGGCTCGCGAGGCCTAGGGAAAACGAAAGCTACCTCAACCCAGGGGCCCAAAGCCCGACAAATGACAACTATGCACTTATGGACAAGAATATCTCTTCTTAACATGTTGGCAACACCTATGCTCGAAAGAGACAAGGGGACAAGATAACATCCCACAAAGGCAAAACAAAACAAAAATATCAATAGAAGATCAATAGCAGGCAAAACAAAACAAAAAGGTCAAACAATAATCACCGTGGAGTTTCGAATCCGAATTAGACTTCTCAGATGGATATGATGAACCCTCTTGATTTTCCTGCAAAACACTCAATACTAAATTAGTACCGATTGGGGTGGGATCTCCAGTAGGTACTCTAACGATCAAGTTAGCTTCTGGGAAGAGCGAAAGCAACTTGAAAGTATAGTTTTAGCTTGAGTGTGTGCCTACTTGTAATAGGAGTGCCCATGGAATATTTATAGACTAGAAACCCAACCGCCTACCGGAGCGTTTAGCCAAGGGTATAGCATCGTGGTTCGAGAATCATGGTGGTCCTGCCACGTGTCCCACTTTTGTGTGAGTTGGACGGGCACGTCTGCATGTCCCGTGATCCCCTCCCCCATGTTTGTACACGTAGGGTGCACTGCTTACATGGTGATGCTGAACATTACATGGCCGAGGATGGATAGAGGACAAAGACAAACACCGAGCGCGTAGGTGATGTGCTGCAAGAGAGTTGCCGAAGATAGGGGCTGCCCGTCGGGTCGTTCGGTATGTGATCCGAAGAACTATTAGGTAGCTCTTGGGCTTAGCCTGACTTAGGCCAAGTGTAAGTAAGCCGAGGATGATTGCGGGCCCAAGGCCTACCATTGTCATGTACTCCGGCCCAATAAAATAGCCCCTCAACTCCTTCGTATCAAAACTGATATGGAGGGGTTGATTTCCCAAAGGCCGGAGCCGAGCATGATCGACGTCGTAGGAAAGCACGCGATGATTTACACAAAGCGTCAACCCTAGAGATGCTGCCACGTGGCGCTCAATCCAATGGTCGAAGACAAAATGATTCGTTTTCCGCGTGCGATGCCTCGTGTCCTTCGCCAACTGTTTCTTGAAAATGAGCCCCAGTATAAATAGGGCACTCCTAGGAGTGAGAACGTTCTTTTACGCCACATCTCATCTAGTGCCCCTAATGTTCCTCTCGCTCTCGGGAACTTTGATTTCTGATTTTCTCAACGATCTATCATCGTTTTCAAATTTCAGGTAAGCTTATGTTGTTGCATCCTTAATGGTTGAGTATGGTTTCACTTTCTTCCTTTGGGTTGTCCTAACTTTTAGTCGTTAGTTTGAAGTCATCATCTGGGGTTGTCATTTTAATACCAAAATTTGGCCAAGCGTCATGACATTTTGGCCGGGAATGACTTCTTTTAACTAGGCAATCCCTTGCCTGCCACCGAGCACCTTGTGTCGGTGTCTATTTTATTCCACATTCCACATCGAGACTTTGAGTTAGATTCATCACCCTCAACTGAGTTGCGGCTGAGGGTGACCTCTGCTCAGACACCGTACCTTAGAGATTTTTTAACACCCGTGCACCTCTTAATAGGATGTCTGAGCCTAAAATAGATTCAGCACAGATGTTGTCCTTTGGTGCCGAAGAGCCCAGACCTAGTGGCTCCGCATGGCTTCTAGGCATTGACATGATGCCGAAGACCTCAGTTTCCGCTGGAGAAAGAATCGGTACTCCCATTTCTTTGATGATCCAGAGAGCCTAGCTGATTTCTACCTCACCTACAGCATCCCCAACAATGTATCCATAGATTTAGTCCGACCAGTTGATAATCTCGTCATGCAAAAGTTCCAGATCATACTCCCATTGATGGCCATCATCAAGGGAGGGGTACGTTTCCCCTTCCATCCCTTTCTTCGGCGGGTGCTGAATACGCTTCAGTTGACTCCCACCCAAGTCACGATAAACTTTTATTGTATGGTCGTGGGAGTCATCGAACTGAAGGAAATGTAGCACTTGGACTTCGAGATCAAGGATTTGTTCAGCCTCTACTTTGTGAGTCAGAACAAGGTAGCAAGGAGGAAGTACCTTAGTTGCTGAATCGAGTAGAGAAGGTTAATCAAGGGGTTGCTAAACTCCGATAAGTATGTAATGATTTCATCATTGTTAGGGGAGAATTTGAATTTTCCCTAGGCAAATATTGTTTTCATGATCCCCAAGGTCATGGGGTATGCAGGTAAGAACTGTGAGATTATGTTTTCTTTTAATGTTCGGTCTTGTACCTTCATCTTGTACTAATTTTGTCGTTTGTCACAGGGAAAGAAGTCGTTGATCGCCTGAGGATCAGAGCATCATGGAAGAGGATCAACCGAAATCTAGCTATTTGGAGGAGGCATAGAGACTGCTCAGTGCTACTCAGATACGTTGATCTGTATCAGTCAAAACTCAAGTCCCAGGGAGACTCCAGCAGTAGCAGTGAAAGTGCTGAGGGTGGAGGAGTACACCACGAACTTGACAATATAGTTGATCTAGCGGTCCAGACATGTGCGAGCTCTTGCTCTAGGTTATAAGAGAGCTAAGAGAGGAGTTGACACAGGAGACAGTCATCCTCATATCTTCAAGTACTGATTCTTTAGACTTTTCCTCCGGCTATAGTTCGTTGGTTAGTGTTAGTGATCAAGAGTTGAGGGACCTGTTTGCAGAGATCGACCAAATACGGACGCTAAAGCTGGCGACAAGCAACACACCGATGCCAAAGATTGCAAGGCCAGCTAACCCTACGAAAGAGGAAGGGCATCCAAGATGGTGACTCAGCTGAAAAGAAGTCCAAGGGGGCAAAGGAAGATGCCCAGCCGACGGCTGTGGATGCAGCTTAGGGCAAGGAAGACCCCCTTCTTTACAGAAGACAACCCCAACCCCAGTTGATGTTGGGATGATGGGGACGTCGACCCCTGATAAGTTCGTGTTGCAGTGCCTAATTTTTGGGTGGCCATTGAACACTGATGACTCTATCGACGCTGATCCCCACGTCGCACTATCTCTGGCCGAGGGTTTGATAATTCCCAAGGATGCTAAAGCCTTGCCGAAGGGTCTAGATTCCTCATTCTTTGAGATGGCCCGTCTCATGGTGAAGGTACGGCTCATCACCTTCCCTTCCTGGTTCCTCGTATTTACTCCGTCATTTTTCTCATATTTTTAGATATATGGTGCAGGCAACCCAACATTTGGCCTCGGTGAAGGAGGGTCTCCTACAGAATGCGAACCAAATCCAATGCTTGCAAGGGCGGTGGAGGCCAAAAACCGGATGCACAAGGAACGGAACACCATTCGAGCTACCCTCTTCAAGGCTGAGGAGAAGGCTAAAGCCCTATCACTTGCCCTCCAGGCCAAGGACAAGGAAATGGCACAACAAGTTGATGAGGCCGACTCGAAGGGGTACGATGATGGGTACGCCGAAGCTCAGGGAAAGTTCTTAAGGCAAATGGAGGGGGTCAATGCACAGTTGGCCCGTCTCCTTGACGATGCTTCCAGGTTGGTTGGCTTCGAGCGCTGAAGGAGGCCTAGGTGCTGGAGGGGTCTTCTTTGTATGAGAAGATTTCCGCATATCAAGCGCCAACCACTTTTGCCAAGCCGTCGAACGATCCCCCAATCGTACCACTGATACCTACCAAGGATCACCAAGATGTGCCCGAGGATCCGAGTTTACCGATCGTCAGAGAAGTCAACCCACCGGCTCAAGTTTGAGCTCGGGCTTTGTAATAACTAGTTTATGCTTTATCAAACTATGGTCGGTTGGAACTAGCATTTCATTTTTTTCTATTTTGTTTTGCAATGATTGTCGGCTAGTGCCGAAACCCTATACTTGGCCTAAATTTTTGCTGTTTTTGAGATCTCACATAATGTGAATGTTTGTTTTTGAAATATGGTAGTAGATTCACATATGGAATATGACATATTGTCGACTGTTCTGACTTGTGAATTTTTGTTTTATACTTGTTACCCCCTTAGTCAGAGTCGAGTCATGAGTTGGCGGCTGGGCTATGACTTAGTGGTAGGTAGAGTGTGGAATCATGAGCGCATGTGAGTGATGAACCGTACATAACCCTTAGAGGTCGATACTGTGCTGAGCATAAATACTTGGAGAAATTTTAAGAAATTTCACATGTAAGTAACGAGACCTAGGCACCATCTAGTGTTCGGCAGTTTGACCATGTAAGAACAGAATGAGAAAAATCTTCTCAATAGATGAAATGTTGAAATAATAGAGGGGTTGAGGCCATACAATGAAAAATAAATCGATATCAATGGAGGGCCTTGGGCCGCACAGTCTAGAATAAAAATTTAAGCAAATAAAGAATTTTGAGGAGGGCCTTTACTGCACATCGAAAAAATGAAGAAAGTAAAAAGAACTCCCGAAGGGCCCTTGCGATCAATGGAGGGCATTGGCCATGCGATCTAGTGATAATCTTTTCTCAGGTTTTGGGCGTTCCATGCCGAGGGACAGGTGTGTCGTCCAGGTCTTCCAATTTGTAGGAATCGACCTCGGCTATCCTGATCAATCGGGAGGGACCCTCCCAACTAGGACCGAGCTTATTTGTCTGTTTCGCTGCGACTACCTTTCTGACTATGAGATTGTTGGGTTTGAATGGCCTAGACCAAACCTTCTTGTTATAGCTTTGGGATATCTCCTGCTGGTATGCCACGATCCAAATCCAAGCGGAGTTCCTCTGCTTTTCCACATTTCTTGATCCCACTTAGCACAATTTTGTTCGAGGCTTTGGCTTGTCCGTTGGATTCGGGGTAGGAAGGGGTTGAATGAAAAAATCGTATACTATGCTCGGCACATAAAGTGGTAAACAGGTCCCCTACGAACTGTGTGTCATTGTCAAAGATGAAAGCATAGGGAATATCAAACCTTGAGATGATATTACACCAGACAAACCACTTGACCTCCTTGTCTTCGATTGTGACTAGGGGCTCGGCCTCAACCCACTTTATGAAGTCGCCAGTAGCCGTAATGAGAAATTTGAAGCTGCCAGGTGCCACAGGGAATTTTGCCACAATATCTAGCCCCCACTGTGCAAATTGCCAAGGACTGGATAGGGGGTTGAGCTGCTCGGCTGGCTAATGGAGGACTGGGCAAAACTGCTAACATTGGTCACACTTCTTGAGAAATTGATCGACTTCCTTCTTCATGTTTGGCCACCAATAGCCTTGAGTGAGAGCTCGGTGTACCAACGATCTCCCTCTCGAGTGGTAACTACAGCTGTTAGAGTGCAATTCATGGAGTACGTCACTCGTTTGTTCAAGTTTCACACATAGAAGATAAGGTGTTAAGTACGCCCTTTGGTAGAGTTCGGCCCCAGGTCCTAGCCAAAATTGGGTGGCCTTGTGAACAACTTTGTGAGCCTCCTTTCGGTCCTCTGGTAAGATTTCATCTTTGAGATACGCCATGATGGGGTCCATCTAGCTGGGGCCCTGTGAAATGCAATTGACCTCAACGGGAATTGCCAACTTTTTAATGCTAGGCAACGATAGGACATTAACGGAGACCGTCCTCTGCCCCTCAGCGTCTATTGCTGATGCAAGGCGTGCTAAGGCGTCAGCATGGGCATTTTGTTCCCGATCAATCTGATCCATGCTGAAGTGCCGAAACCGTTGGGTGAGTTGGTGGATTGTATCGACATAGTAGGACATCCTCTCGTCATGGGCTTCAAAGTCACCAGAGTCGCTATAAGTGTTGATATGCTTGGCGCCCAGGTCTTCGGCGACGTAGAGCCTGACAAGGACGACTTTGTATTCGGCTTCATTGTTGGAGGCGGTGAATTCGAGCTGGATGGCTAGCTCGTGAAGAATCCCTTCAGGTGAGATCAGAACGACTCCAGCCCCTGAGCCATGGTTTTTGGAGGATCAATCCACATACATCTGCCAGAAGTTACCGTAGAGGAGCCTCCAAGGTGATGGTTCGATTGAACCTTGGTTCGACAGTTGGTAGTGCCCGCTAGTGCCTGGCGTGAACTCTGCAATAAAATTGGCGAGGACCTGACCCTTGATCGCCATCCTTGGCTGGTATCAGATGTCGAAGTTAGCCAGTTCCACGACCCATTTTAAGATACGATTGGAAAGGTCGACCTTGCGCAACAAGCTCTTCAAGGGGTGTTTGGTTAGTACTGTAATGGGGTGAGCCTAGAAGTATGGTGCAAGCTTTTGGGAGGCAGAGACAAGTGCCAATGCGAGTTTCTCCAAAGGTAAGTACCTGGTCTCGGCACTAACCATGATTTTGCTGGTATAACAGATGGGGAGATGTGCTTAGTCATCCTATCGGACGAGAATTGAACTGACCACATGCTGAGATACGGCCAAATAGATGAAAAGAGGGCTCCTTCTCTTTTGGCGTAGTGAGCAGTGATGCCGAGGATAGATAAGTCTTCAGGTCCTGCAATGCTTGGTCACATTCTGGAGTCCACATGAAGCTCCTTCGGTTACATTTCTTGAGTAGCTCAAAGAAGGTTTGGTACTTATCCGACGACTGGTTGATGAATCTGTTAAGTGTAGTAGTCATTCCCGTTAGTTTTTGGACACCTTTAATGGTAGAAGGTGCTTCCAATCTGTTGATAGCGTTGATCTAGTTGGGGTCGGCTTTGCTTCCTTGTCTTGTGACCAGAAAGCCCAGGAATTTCCCTGAGCCGACGCCAAAGGCACACTTCTCGACATTGAGGCAGAACTTGTGTTTCTTCAGGATATCGAAAACCTTTTGTAGTTGTGTTAGGTGGTCGGCCTCGTGCCTACTTTTGACCACCATGTCGTCTATATAGGCTTCCATCGTGTTTCCAATCTGTTAGCTGAACATTTTGGTGACCATGCGTTGGTAGGTAGCCCTGGTGTTTTTTAGGGTGAAGGGCATCACCTTGTAACAGAACAACCCTTGGAGGCTGATGAGGGTGATTTTCTTCCTATCCGGTTTGTGCATGGCGATCTGGTGGTATCCTCGGTAGGCGTCCATGAAGCTAAATCGAGCATGCCTTGCTATGGCATTCACCAATCGGTCAATCCTTGGCACGGGAACGCAATCCTTGTGGTAGGCGTCGTTGAGATTTGTGTAGTCTACACAAACACGCCATTTGTCATTTTTCTTTTTCATGACCACCGTATTGGCTAACCAGGTTGGATACTGGACCTCCTGTATTGCTCCAGCCTCCAATAGGCGGTTGACTTCCTCAATGAGGCGTCTATGTGGGTTACCGCTGATCGTTGAGACTTCTGTATTACTGCTCGGCGAGATTTATCAATGTTGAACAAGTGGCAAATAAATTCGGTGTCAACCCCTGGCATCTCATATGGTGTCCATGCGAACACCTCCCGATTTCGTCAGAGAAAGTTAGCCAATGCTTCCTGCTCGGTAGATGATAAGGTTGATCCCAACAGAAAGGTTCTGTTGGTGTTTGAGTCGTCGGCTGGCACAGTAACCAGGTCCTCGATGGTTTTTTCTGCAACTTTCGTGCCGATATCCTCAAGTACAAGAGTGTTTGGCATTTCTACCCACTGGATCTGCCCCAGGAAGACCTTAATCTTGATCGCTACCACATAACACTTTTTGGCAGACAGCTGATCGCCTAAAACTTTTTCCGACCCCCAAGTCCCGCTGAAGCAGAGGACTTAGTGGTAAGTGAAGGCTACGACTCTGAGCTTGTGTAACCAAACACGGCCGACGATAGCATTGTACGGGCTTGGTACGTCCACAACCATGAACTCGACTTCTACCATTCTAGAGCCGGTGCGGATCGAAAGCTGTCGTTGAGATTTGTGTAGTCTACACAAATGCGCCATTTGTCATTTTTCTTTTTCACGACCACCATATTGGCTGATCAGGTTGGATACTGGACCTCCTATATTGCTCTAGCCTCCAACAGGCGGTTGACTTCCTCAATGACGGCGTCTATGTGGGTTATCGCCGACCGTCGAGACTTCTGTATTACCGCTTGATGAGATTTGTCAACATTGAGCGAGTGGCAAATAAATTCGGGGTCAAGCCCCGGCATCTCATACGGTGTCCATGCGAACACCTCCCGATTCCGTCGGAGAAAGTTAGCCAATGCTTCCTGCTCGGCAGATGATAAGGTTGATCCCAACAGAAAGGTTCTGTTGGTATTTGAGTCGTTGGCTGGCACAGTTACCAAGTGCTCATCGGCTTTTTCTGCGACTTTCGTGCCGATGTCCTCAAGTATAGGAGCGTCTAGCATTTCTACCCACTGGATCTGTCCCGGGCAGACCTTACTCCCGATCACTGCCACGTAGCAATTTTTGGTGGACAACTGATCGCCTAAAACTTCTTCTAGCCCCCAAGTCCCACTAAAGCGGAGGACTTAGTGGTAAGTGAAAGCTATGGCTCTGAGCTTGTGTAACCAAACACGGCCGACGATATGTACGGGCTTGGTATGTCCACAACCACGAACTCAACTTCCACCATTCTAGAGCCAGTGCAGATTAGAAGCTTGATTTTGCTGAACGACCATACAAGGGCCAAGTTGAATCCTACCAATGGTACCTCGGTAGGTTCAAGGTCGGTGTCCTTCAAGTGGAGGGTCTCGAATAGGGAATAGTACATGACCTTGGCCGAGTCCACCAAGATTCGACGGACCAAGGAGGTACCGAGGGTAAGAGAGACAACTAAGGCGTCATTGTGTGGTGTTTGGAGACGTTCCAAATCATGGTTGGAGAACGAAAGGTTACCTCTAGAATGGTTATCTAGATGCAGACGCTTGACGCCCGAGCTTAATGTCACAACTTGTTTTTCATTGGCCTCCCATTTGATCTCAACCCGAAGACTCTCCTTCGCAACTGCGTCCACCATTCCATGAATTACGTTAATCACTCTGACCTCGTCACTGTTCTCTTTCTCAAGCTCTGGCTGAGGTCTGGCTCGCATTTGTTCTTCGTCTATAAACTCCTTGAGGTGGCCCTGGGATACCAATCTCTCAAGGAAGTCCCTCCACGCTCGGCATCTCGTGGTCAAATGGCGCTTTTTCTTGTGGTAGCAGCAGTGGAAAGGAGAATCAAGACTCTTTCAAAGATCCCCCAGTGGCCTCCTCGGCCATTCAAAGTATGGCTCGTGCTGGACCTTCTTAAGGATTTCATACGTCGGGATTTTAAAGATGGTTTTCACAGTAGCCAAGGGCCCTTATTTTTGCCGGAGGCCACCATGTTCACACTTCGGCGTCCTCCGTTGCTCAGTGTGTTTCTATTCCTAACTCCCTAACGAGGGTGGTTTTGCTTGGCCTGACGCCATTCACTCTGAGCCTCCTCCAATTAGCAGTGATTATTGATCCACCCCATGAAATCGTCCATGTTGGAAGGATTGGACAACATTAGATCCTCAAACAATCGGCTCTTGTGGCCCAAACTGAGCTTGAATGAGGTTACGACAATGGCCGGATCACAACCTTATATTTCATTAAAAAGTTCCCAATATCGAGCTACGTATTGTTTGAGAGACTCGTTGGCTGACTTTCTCAAGGCAAAGAAGGAATCGACACTCTTCTTCTGTCTGCTACTGGTGACGAACCGAGCTAAGAAGGCAATGGAGAGGTCTTTGAAGGAGGGAATGGATCTCTTCGGCAATTTGTCAAACCAAAGAAGACCGAGCTCGCCTAAGCTAGAAGAAAAGAGCTTGCACATCAAGGCATCGTCGGAGCTATAGAAAGACATCATCTACCTATAATGCACCAAGTGCAGATAGGCATCCGTCTTTGGATCATATTTGGTGAACTTTGAAGGGTTGAAACCGCATGGAGGGCGGACCCCGTCAATCTCTCTGGTAAAGAGGGAGGAGATGAGTTGGTCATGTATGATGTTGCATTGTGATCGGGCCTATTGAACTTTGTACTCCGCTGAGCCCCCTCGGCTGGCAGTGAGTTGTGGCCTAAGATCCTACCCACTGTGGTACCGAGGGGAATGTTCTCGATCATTATGACGTCGAGCGGATCGGTCCCTTCACCCATCATATCTCCTGTCTACCTGGGTTTCATGAGTGGGGGTGACATATGAGGCTATAGTCGGCGGGGAGTACGAGTCGGTGCTACTGATGGGCTAAGTTTCCAACCATCTATGAACCGAGACCTATCGTGCTCGGTGATCTTCACTCGAGCAATGTTCGGGAGGAGGAGAGCGGACTGCTCTCGACCGCGCATCCCATCATACCTTTCTACTTCAACATTGACTCCTAGATGCTCAAGAGTCGAGCACTTCCGCTGTTCCCTTCGCTCAGGTGAGTGTGTTCAATGGCGCCTTCGTCGCCGTGCTTGAGACGCTTCGCCATTCTGGTGGGGCTTTATCGTAACTTTGAGTTGGGCCACCTCTTCCCTGACCAGTTGGAAGAGCTGGTCCTTTTTTGCTAATCGAGCTTCCAAGCGTTTGACGTATGCCCTATCCCTGAACTTGGTAGGAACTTCCACATGTGGAGGGGGAGGAAGGATTGGCAAGGTTGCTGGGTCAGTCTCGTTGGCACCCATTGCCACCTTTCCAGCTTGAGTAGATTCAATCTGATCATTCTTTTGAGTTGAGATTTTCACCATGAGGCTGAGTTTGAAAGAGTTTAGTGAAAGTGAGGGTTTGGGATGAGAAGTCAAGTGGATCTCCCACTATGGTCACCAAATTGTGGAGTCTCGAATCCGAATTTGACTTCTCAAATGGATATAATGAACTCTCTTGATTCTCCTACAAAACACTGAATACTAAATTAGTGCTGACCAAGGTAGGATCTTCGGCGGGCACTCCGACGATCAAGTTAGCTTTTAGGAAGAGCAAAAGCAACTTGAAAGTATAGTTTTAGCGTGAGTGTGCACCTACCTGTAATAGGATTGCCCATGGAATATTTATAAAGCAGGAACCCAACCACCTACCAGAGCCTTCAACCCAGGGTATAGCATCGTGGTTCGAGAATCACGGTGGTTCTGTCACTTGTCCCACTTCCGTGCGAGTCGGACGGGCATGTCTGCACGTCCCATAATCCTCTCCCCCACGTTCATACATGTAGGGTGCACCCCTTATGTGGTGATGACGAACATTACATAGCCGAGGATAGAGAGATTACAAAGACAAACATCGAGTGCGTAGGTGATGTGCTATGAGAGAGTTGCAAAAGATAAGGGCCGCCCGTTGGGTCATTCGGTATGTGAGCCGAAGAACTATTAGGTAGCTCTTGGGTTTTGCCTAACTTGGGCCAAGTGGAACTAAGCCGAGGATGATCGCGGGCCCAAGGCCTACTATTGTCGTGTACTCTGACCCACTACAGTCACTAAGATTATTAAAAGTTGTTCTGATCACAAAATGGAGAAATTACAGGAGGGCGCAAGAAATTAAAAAAATACAAGACAAGAGAAACAAAAACACTCAGGCTACTCCCCATCTGATCCAGAGTCGTCTTCCGGTTGATACACGAAGAGGTCAAGCTCCGGGAAGTCCCGTGCCAACATCCTCCGCAAACATTTGAAATCAGCATGAAAGAGAGAGGCCAAGGTAGCTTGATGCACCTCTAACTCTTTATAAGACTTTACTTCTTCGGGGCCTGACTCCAATTGAACTGTAGTTAACACGAGTTGATCATCCAGCTTTGGGGCCTTCAACTCAGCAGCTAGCCAAGCATCTCTCTCAAGGTCAAGCTGGCCTTCATCACACACTCTCATCGCCCTCTAGAAAAGGGTGTCACGCTCAGCTTCGACTTGGTCAACCTTGGCCTTAACTCTGCCAGCCCTATCCTCCGCCGAGTAGATCTTTTCCTTTTTTTGGCTTGCATGGCACTCAACTCAGCTCACACAACATCCCTCATGTCATAGGCTTGGCTAACTTGAGCCAAGACCTGGTCTGCGAAGACTTCAGCAGTAGCCAGCTTCCCATATGCCTCATCCAGCTGGGTCTCGATGATGCGAAGATCTTTAGCTTACGCACAGAGTTTTTTCTCAAACTCTAGAGCTCGTAGAGAGAGAGAGAGAGAGAGAGAGAGAGAGGGAGGGAGGGAGAGAGAGAGAGTCAGTCTTAATAGAACAAGACTACTTACCCGGCACATGTTTAAGAATAGGTCCATGGTTAGAGTCCCAATTGGAACCTCGCTCAGAAGGTCCACCTCGTTGCCCACCTATATACGAACGTGATTACGGGCTACCTCCAGATTTAAGAAAATGTTGCCCAATGGGAGAAGGTTAGAAAATTTGAAGGGGGCGAGTCATGTCGTTCGGGTCAGTTGTGGCCCCATGCCAACCCCGACATTAGCGGCTCCACCTCCCAAAGGCCCGATCTGTTCATGGACAACCTGATTAGTTTTCCTGGTCTTAGGTTCCCTCGCCCTGTTTTGAGCAATTACGGCTAGAAAGGGGTTGTCCCGAGCAACCAATTGGGAGAGAGACACTAAGGTAAATGCCTGACCAGTTGACAAGGCTGGCTCAGCTCCCCCAAGTTTAGAGAGTTGTCAAGAAGACCAGGGTAAACCCCTTCTAATGCGCTGAAGAGGCTGATCGGCGTATGCTGGCTCCAAACATACAGCATCACCCCCGGTGGAGTCAGGCTCCACCAAAGTAAGCTTCTTCGAGGATGTTTTCTTCGTTGGCCCTCAGGCCCCTATTGCACAGCCAAGATAGAGAATTAGAAAGAGGGGTAGAGAAGGGGTAGTAATGTACCATTCGAATTGGGACCAGGAGAGTAGAGGGATAGTAGTGATGGAGTCATCAACACCGAACTTGAGTAAGGATCGTGCTTCCTCAGCTCTTCGATAAATGCCTCGCTAGAGTGGGGGATGGAGGGTGTGATGCTGAAGGTTGATTGTGAGGGAATCCCAGAGGCGAACCACCCGGAAGGGCGCCCAAGGAGGATGTCATCAATGCCGGACTCATAGCCCTCTCCTGTAGCATAGAAGAAGCAATTTTCTAGCCCTTATTGGAGGTGGGGATCCCTGTGATCCGGCTGCATCCTCCCCTGGCCTGAAAATACCACCATCTGACCTCAGGCCTTGCCTCTTTTGGCTAGTAGCAGTAGAGGAACATGGAAATTGTAAGGGACCGTCAACCTTCACTCCTGTGGTACCAAAGGACAATCATGGAGAGCAACAATCACTAGGCATTCCGCATTAGCCAACTGGGGCACATGTTTAGAAAGTGGAGGATCTCCCTAATGATGGGGTGCAATGGGAAATGTAGGTCGGATTGGAAGCTACTCTCATATAGGCAAACCTCCCCTCCCAAGTAGATGCAAGCCCTCTTGTCTGCATTGTGCACTCTTAGATAAACAGAGTTAGGGATGGAATACAAGACTCGTATCCTATCAAAGTCGAGACCGATGAGGGCAAAAGCAAGGTTCTCTAAGGGGAAAGTTTGGCTTGTGGAAGCCTCTAAAGGAGCAACCATCGTCAGAGGGGCAACGTTAAGGACCTCTGTGTTCCTAAGGATTATGGAAGAAGAAGAGTCAAAGTCAGAGTTCAATTCCAATGGTTGGGTCGAAGTTCTTGCCAGGTCTCTTTCTCTCTTTAACAGGGCAAAAGCATATAAGGAATGCGAAGTGCCGAGGAGTCGGGGCCTTCCGTTCCAGTGATCTATAGGAGAGGGAAGGGAAGACTTATTTAGAGAACGTTGGTAAAAGCCGTAAAGGCGGGAGGCAGAAAATACCTAGGAAAAGGTCCCGTGGAAGACAATGATGAAGAAAGATCTAGGCTGAAGCAAGATGTGGTATAGGGCAAAGAGAACAAAGGGAGTAGGGAATAAAGAAGTAGTGAGACTTCAAGAAGAAATGGGAGGAATGATATTGAAAAGGTGCATCTAGTGTGGAAGTGATTGGAGCATTGGGAAATGGAAATGGCATCCCCATTCAAACCATCATAATAAAAGAATGCATCCCAAAGGGATTGGAAGATCTACATGTGGACGGCAGAGGCTCAACATGAATCGTGGTATTACCATAGATGGGCTCAGAATATTACTCCCCAAGGCTTTAGCCTACGCCTCAGCCAGGGAATAAGAGACAATTGATGAACCCAATTTTGACGACCGCTAACTTGGAGCTCTTACATACCAACGAGTAAGATTGTGTCTTTTTAGCACGAAACCCACGCTCAGTCAGTCTGAGCAAGGGGCAACCCTGTGCTGGTCGGTCTATACAAAATGACAGGAGCAGATTGTAAGGAAGCACCACATTTGGAAACATACCAAGAAGGATATGACCTTCCTAACGGAGAAGGGAACACACCTCAATCAGGGCCCTCAATTAGCCTTTTATTAGTATAAGAATGGATGTCAACTAAAGAGGGAGGTACTCACTTGTTACTCTCTGAATTTCCTAACAACTTTCACTTACATACAACTGTTCTAACTTAATCGACGGAGGGTCCACAATCGGCCAATCACCCCTCGGTCATTGAACTTGTGTGTAGGAATCATTCAGCAGGTCAGACGTAGGTCCACCATTTTCTGGCATCATTAGTAACAATTTTAGGTGGTGAGATGCTTTTGTCACTACCAACTACTCAACCCACGTGGTAAGTTCTTACTAGTATGCGTTCGATGACCAAACTGATGATCAGTTATGTCATTGTCGTAGTATGTAGGAACACAGTCGTTCCTCCTACTATATTTAATTTTGCTTCTTTTACGTTTAAAACGTTGTAGGTCGTTTGGGAACCTTACTCGCCAGATTTGATCGATTCACTTCCATTGTACTATAGTGCGGGGGTTGTTCTCTGGCATGCATGTGTGTCATTGGTGTGCTTTGTGACTGTAGAACTCTACCAGCCTAACCGCGTCATGTGGCAATTCAGCATTCGCTAGGTAGACTCAAAGCCATGATGCCATACATCTCACTCCCATTCTCTCCACATGACTATCAAAAGTTTTTACTGGTAGATGTTTTGTGAAAGGGTCTACCAAGTTATTCACTAATGCAATCTTGGTCATCGTTACATCACTTCTTTGAACAAATTCTCGTATAAGATGATACTTACGCTCAATGTACTTTCCCTTGTTATGAGTCCTTGGTTCATTTGAGTTAGTAACTGCACCACTATTATCACAATAAAGTGTAATAGCTGATTACACTGAAGGGACCACATCTAGATCCATTAAGAAGTTTTTGAGTTAAACGGCTTCCTTGGCTGCCTTAGAGGTTGCCACATATTCAGTCTCCATGGTGGAATTAGCAATACATGATTGCTTGATACCCCTCCAACTTATAGCTCCACCCCCTAAGGTAAAAACATATCCCGAGGTAGACTTTCTGGAATCCTTATCTGACATAAAGTCCGAGTTTGTATACTCATAAGGCAGTAGACTATCTGACTGGTAAACCAACATATAATTTCTAGTCCTTTTCAAGTACTTCAAAATATGTTTTACTGCAGTCTAATGTTCTTGTCCAGGATTAGACTGAAATCTACTAACCATGCCTACAGCAAAGCATAGCATACATGAGGTTTCTTACAGCAGAAGCATAAGGAACTGCTCTCATCTTATCTTCCTCTTCAAGTGTTTTAGGACACTGATCATTGGATAGATAAATTCCATGTCTGAAAGGGAGGAACCCTTTCTTAGAATCTTGCATGCCAAAACAAGCAAGAATCGTATCGATATAAGTAGCTTGTGATAATCCCAACATCCTTTGTTTGCGATCTCAAATAATCTTGATCCCAATGATGTGATCGGCTTCTTCCAAGTCCTTCATATTGAATTGGTTGGATAACCACACCTTCACTAAAGATAGCACTTCCACATCATTTTCGATGAGTAAGATATTATCTACATATAGTACCAAGAACACCTCTATTTTTCCGTTGCATCTCTTGGACACACACGACTCATTCAGACTTTGATCACAACCAAAGGACTTGATTGCTTGATCAAAACGAATGTTCCAAGACCTTGATGCTTGCTTAAGTCCATAAATGGACTTCTTAAACTTGCAAACCATATGCTCTTGGCCCTTTGCTATGAATCCAACTGGTTGCACCATGTAGATGCATTCATCCAGATTGCCATTAAGGAACGCAGTCTTGACATCCATTTACCAAATCTTATAATCGAGATGAACCGCAATGGATAAGAGAATCCGAATGGACTTTAGCATGGCTACTGGCAAAAAAGTTTCTTCACAATCGATCCCTTCTTTCTAAGTAAAACCTTTCGCTACAAGTCTAGCTTTAAAGTTTTCCACCTTCCCATCCACTCCTCTCTTTTTCTTGTACAACCGATCCCAGACTTGATTAGAGTACATAGACTCTATTTTTTAATTCATAGCCTTTTGCCAAAGTTTCACATTTATGTCTTGCATTGCTTCATTGTAGTTACAGGGTTCGGCATCTAGTTCCTCAGGGACTCTATCAAATGATTCTCCCAAGAACATGCACCGATCAGGTTGAATAATAACCCTCCCACTACGACAAGGCACCGTTGGGTCAATTGTTGTTTCATGTGGTGTTTTCTCTTGCACTAATGGTGCTGAAGAAGTTTACGTTGATCTTTCTCCTCTCAATTCCTCTAGAACAATCCTACTTCTGGGTTTATGATCCAAAACATAGTCCTCCTCTAGGTATCGGGTATTGGTACTAACAATAACCTTCTGATCCTTAGGACTATAAAATAAATCACCCTTCGTTCCTCTAGGGTAACCCACAAAAAAATAAACTTCTGTCTTTGATTCCAGCTTATCTAAGTTCCCTTTCAGCACATGTGCTGGACTATCCCAAATTCGAACATGCCGCAAACTAGGTTTGTGCCCAATCAATAGTTCTGTGGGAATAGTAGGTACTAACTTAGATGGTATCAAGTTAAGAATATATGTTGATGTTTCTAATGCATGTCCCCAAAATGAAATTAGTAAATTTGAATAACTCATCATAGATCTCACCATGTCCATAAGAGTTCTATTCCTTCTTTCTGCTACACTATTTTGCTGTGGCATACCAGGTGTAGACAACTGGGATGTAATCCCCTCTTGAGATAAGTAATCCCTAAACTCTCCCAAGAGGTATTCACCATCACAATCAGATCATCGTGTCTTGATATAATTTCCAAGATGCTTCTCCGTTTCTGCCCTACACTCTTTAAATTTGTTAAAGGCTTCGGACTTACGGCGTATCAAATAAATGTACCCATACCTTGAATAAGTATCAATAAAGATGTTGAAATATTGAAAATTACATCTTGCTTGGACGTTCATAGGTCCACACAAATTAGAGTGAACCAATTCCAACGGCTCTTTGGCTCTATACCCTTTGGCTGAGAAGGGTTTTTTTGTCATTTTATCTTCTAAATAGGATTCACAAACTGAAAGTTTCTTTACTTCCAATGAACTCAATGATCCATTTTGAACTAGTCTATAAATTCTTTTTAGATTAATATGACCTATGCGTAAGTGCCAAAGATATGTTTGGTTCAATTTAGAAGGTGTTTTTTTCTTACATGATATATTATTTGGATTATTCAATTCATTCAGTTGCAGTATGGAAGAGATATAATTAATAACATAAAGATCATCCACCAATGAACCAGAATATATAAAACGTCTATTAAATTTAATAACCACAGAGTTATTGAAATTAACCAAATAACCATTTTTAACTAACTTAGAAACTGAAATTAAATTTCTTCTAATACTTGGAACATAAAGACAATCTTTTAATATTAAAATTCTATCACTACCAAAACTAAGACGTAAATCTCCCACTACAACTGCTGCTACTTTCATAGCATTGCCCATGTGTAGATAAACCTTCCCATCACTAGCTGCCTGGTTTTCTGAAACCCCTGTAATGAATTACAAATATGATTAGTGGTTCCCGTATCTACACACCAAGAATTTGTAGATAACACCACTAAACATGTTTCAACCACTAGTGAATAGATTTTATCTTGATTATTTAATTTGTTGAGATAGAACGGATATTGCTTCTTCTAGTGCCCTGATTGCTTGCAATGAAAACACTTGACTTTAAGCTTTTTCACTCCACCTTAAGGTTCATTATTTACTTAAGGAATTACAACATATTTTTGAGTCGTTTTCTGCTTTTTCTTGCCTTTTGGTTTAGAAGCAAAACCTTTCTCAAGCATAAGCACATTTTTCTGACTTTTTTATTACGCCCTCTGCAGCTTTGAGTTCTTTAAGAAGTTCCGCCAAAGTATAATAACATTTATTCATATTGTAATTCATACAAAAATTCTTAAAACTTTATAACATAATCCCTTACTAAGCTTTTTTCATCCATCTTTGTGTTAAGCAAATCACTCATAACAACCTGCCTTACTGCACGATTATGTTCCCCAAATATTTCTTTGAGGTTCATCATCATGTCATATGCTGATGTTGCAGAACATTTGACATAGATACCAAAATGTAACACCGCGTCATCTCATCAGTCTTAACTCACTTCTCATAAGGCCGGGCTTTTTCGTCGGTTGCCCTTTCATTAGGTTTTTGTGGACATTCCTCACTGAGCACATATTTGTACTCTTCAGCAGTCAACATTATATCCAAATTTCTTTTTCTAATCAATATAATTAGGTGCAGTGAGTTTATTTTCTTTGAGAATGATAGAAAGTTGATTGAAAGAGTTCATTCTTGAATCTGAAAATCACATAATAATAATTATGAATGACAAATAAAAAATTTTAAATTTCATTTAAAAACTAGTTCCCCCTACCAAATTATTTAAAGAAAAATATTGGCAATCTACCACACAGTGAAAAGTATGTCTTCGATGGGAAGGTCCACTACTTTTCATCATTTGTGCAGATAGGCCTATTTCTTTTAATTTTGACTATCTAGACAAAAAAAACTATTATCAAGCAAAATTAAATAGCCAACTCAACTTTGGTCCTACAAATAATAGCAATGACTCAAATGGAGAGAATACTATTATTTATAACTAAGTGTACACCATTACCTGACACTAAATTAATTATTCCGTAATGAATCGTTTCAGATGGAAACATGATTCACACAATAATTAAGTTAGAGCTATCCCATTGAAGTTTGTACCGATGATTCCATAATTAATTTTGTTCAATATAGAGGA
>JABCMJ010009443.1:0-14478 GCA_014822125.1 Arbutus unedo | reverse complement strand
ATGTTGTTCAAAATTATAAGGAAACTATAATTAAACAAGGAAACAATACCAATCACATATGAATAAGGAAATACAAACATAATAGGAATCACAACTATTATGGTCAAATCATCAGTTTCCAAAACAGGCTTGATTTTTTTTTTGTTGACTTGTCCCCCAAAGCGAAGATGATGCTAACGCCGGGGTCAAAGGGGGTCGAGCTACCCTATTAGCTTGCGGGTCCAAGAGCTATCGGCGGGGTTGAGGGGCAGCGCCCCTCGAAGCTACGCATTGTTTCTTCAATAGAAACACATCGATCCCTCTAAAATCATTGATTTTTTCGATCATCAGAACCAGTTTACTACATATTGATTCAATGCCTCCAAATAGGAGTTCACAATACTATATCAATAAAAATAGGTGCTATAAATAAACTAAAATCATTACATCAAACCCTAAGTTTCCATATGACAAGAATTCACATGCTACAGATTAATATTACAAACCCCAAAACTGGTAATAAAAATAACGTAACCATACATAAAAAATAGTATGGGATCCAATCACGCAAAAACTGTCTATTACACAATCATACATGCGTGATCATAATAGTGAGATAGGAGAAACTGCAAAACAGACATCAACACAATAATATTACATTATGTTTTTACGTGGACAACATGGTCTATATAAACCACACGCGTTATCATAATCAGCTCTGATACCACTGTTAGGGATCGATTCTCTAGACCCAGTGATGAACGCGTACATATTATATAACAAAAATTATGAAACCCTACTAGGCAGAATTAGAGTTCATACATTTGAGATTTGTCTGGTTTGATCTCGGCTATCTTCACAGTTTGATCCTGATCGAACTTTGAGTAGGGCTAGAATGATCTTGCTCGACTGATCTCAAGATCTTCTACCATAATCCGATTGCACTTTGATCATGTATTGAGGGTGGGATCAAAAATGTGATCTCTTTGCCTTCACAGAATCTCTCTCAATCTTTCGAATATTAAATTGTGTCTGACTTAGAAGGCATAGTGGTGTATATATATGCAACGATAGGGACCCCAAGGAGAAGTATGGGCTGAGCTTCCTATATGATTCGGGATTCCTAGTCCAGCCTAGATTAATTTCGAATTATATAAATTATAATTCATACCACTACAGAATTATAATTGCATTCCCCTCCCATATCTCAAAATTATATTTCGATCTCCATGTTATTAAATGCTTATTTATATTCCCACATTAAGATTACAGATGCCTATTGATTAAAATAAATTACTAATAATTTATTTAATCAACATCTATAAAATTTCTTGAGACATTCTACTTAATTTATTCATTATGTCGGATACTAATATCCATCTGCAGGTTTTGACATAATCAAAACTTATAAGTTTACTCAAGAGGATATCATCAATCCCTATAAAGAGACGTGGATTCCATTAATAATTAATAGTTGTCATACACTTAATATTGTGACCTAACTCATTGAGACTATTGACCCACAATACCTCACTCTATAATGAGTCAAAGTCAACAACATTAAATGTACACATCGATTAATTATCTTTTGATTAAAAGTACAAGCACACATAATAATTATGAGGTGTAAATTGTATTATATTATTAGTATAAATACAATTACCTCAAAGTAGTCATGTTCAATACACACAAAGTGTACTAACATAGTAAGTTAAAACTATACCATTTTTCGTAGTCAAGACAGACCTACTGAAACACTGTATTACAATCCTACTGACGGTGTGTCCAATTCCACCTAAGAGTGTGAACTAAAAACTTATATTCTACAAGAATCGTTAATCTGATCCTCTGTATGTAAGCTAAACTCTACACACTAGATTATGTACTATGTGGAATAAGAGATACTCGTGCACAATATGGTAAGATATAATGCAAACATTGTCTATAAAGATTCTCATCAAGAAAATAAATAATTGTTTAAATAATTTAAACAAATATTAATCAATTACATAAAGTCATGGCTTCTAATATAAAACTCCAGTTCTTGGGCCATCTTTCTCTCTCAATCTACCTCATGACCTAGACCTGTGCAGATTCAATTGTGTGCACAATATGGTAAGATATAATGCAAACATTGTCTATAAAGATTCTCATCAAGAAAATAAATAGTTGTTTAAATAATTCAAACAAATATTAATCCATTACATAAAGTCATGGCTTTTAATATAAAACTATAGTTCTTAGGCCATCTTTCTCTCTCAACCTACCTCTTGACCTAGACCTGTGCAGATCCAATTGTGATTGGACCGTGGCACGTGCTTGCTCCCTTGTATTGTGGGAGCAGAGGTTGCAATGTGTTGTTTTAACTAGCTTACCAGACGATGGGTTGTACCCACTTGACCACCTGTACACAACTTGGTACCAAGGGGTCACCTGTCGCTTTGTGAGCCAGATCAGCAATGTCTGCTATGCTATGATAATTTTTGCATTGAAATTTTTACAATGTGCTTCAAACTTGTTGCGCTGGACGAATAGGCCTAGTCATTCTAGCACACCCACAACTTTAGCCCCATATGAGGTTTGATTCTAGTCCATCACAAAGTACAGGTTTTGGGTGGCATCATATTGTACTTTTGGCTACACAAATACTCGTTTATGCCATCGGTCGTAAAATGCTAGGCTATAGTCCAAATGCGAAGTGCCATGTGGTCTTCACGCGAGTCAATGCTTGTCCTCAATATACGACATGTCCGGTGTCACACTATTACCCTATTCGTCACCAGGTGATCCCTCCGGTAACCATTCATGTGTTCCAGCAGCAAGATTCGCATCAACCTATAAAGAGAGAAGAAGGCAGACAATGGGTCAGACGAAGAGCCTTGTGTAGCAGTAGATATGTCCGATTGAACAGTGGCGACAGCTGGTGAAGAGATGCGCTTGCCTTTGCCAGTACCAATTCCCATGTCCCTTGCACAAAAACTCTATCCCCTCTCCATTCTTTTACCAGACGCATGACGAGGAACATACATGTTTCTATTGCAATTTCTATTTCTATTTTTGACCAAAATTGTGTGTCCATATGCTTCCTACATAAGGTTGCATTATCGTCGTGCGACCTTATTGTTGGGCACCGAAATCAACTTTCGTACCTAAGGTCGCGGTTCGATAATGCAACCCTAAGATCTTGTTTCAGTTATGCGACCATATCCGTAGCGTATAGGTGGCATAGGTCACAGGTGAAGGATACGACCTAGAGTAGTTTTATAAATTGTTTTGATTTTGAAGTATTTTGCTAACTTGTTTTGGTTTTAATAGTATTTTGATTAAAAAAAACTCTATATTTTCACATTGGTTGTTCAAAGAATGGGCCAAATTTAATCAATTTACATTTTTATAACTTAATTTATTTTCTTTTGTTTTCAAATGTTATATTTAAATTAGGTTAATTTGTAAAAGCTTATTTAACATTTTTATTGACTAGACTCTGCAATGGGTCACTCGTCACTGGATGCCCACTATTCAATCACTCACCGATAACCAACGTTGGTAAATGATTGTTTAGCTACTAAACACATGCATGATTCTCGGTTGATGTTCATCCCGATTAGGCAAAGTTCATTCCATTGAGACAGGATTCACACGGCTTGACAGAAGGAAAAAATTCACGAGACTCACTAGACAAGATCTCACAATTAGTGCCTTAAGTGCTTGATATTCTGGGGATTGAGAACTCATTTATCTTGCTCTTCCCAGTATGAAGAGAAGAGTGTGATCGGTCGCTACACGCCCACCTAGAATCTGTTGATTTTCCACCATATTTAAAGGGTCATAAGGCCAAGGATTAGGTAAAACCTTAAATTTCAGAGATGTTAATAGACAAGTACTGAAAAATTCACTTGTTTGTCATTTCATTAAAATGAGTGAAATTACAAGTTGAGTTACAAATTACTAAATTCAAAAGCACAGTAGTGTACAAAAAGTGGTTTACCACTGAAAAGACTTTGAAAATGGAAATACAACGCAAGTCAGTTTAAACCAAGACTCTATGAAATTTCCATCTTTGGCATTGTAAGCAGTTCAATATTTTGGGTGTTCAGTACCCAACGTGAAATGCTAAGAGGCAAAAAGTAACACACTGGGCTATGAAGTTCAGTAAATAAGTTTACCCTTATACCACAATTCATGTGTATGAAAAAACATATGATGCATAAATATGTTAGAAATAATAACATATAAGTGCAGGAATAAGTGATTTCAATAACTGAAGTCAAATCGTACCATCAATCCCATAAGTCCAAGTATGAAATTTCAAGTCAAATCATATCTTCAAATCATACCATGCTTAATTACCACGTCATAGAACATCAATTGAATATGTTAATTATTATGTCACTAAACAAGAAGCATATTAGAGTACATCGTTCATAATGTGAAGAGCGCGTAATAATGCATATCTAGTGGCTCATCCTCTCCATTTTGGCACACGTACAAGAATTTAATTGTATGATAAGGTTGATATTCCACGTGAGGTGTTTCGTAACCCATTGCAGGTTGATCACACTTAAGGAAGGCCGAGGGATTGAGGTTAGAAGTCAAAAGGGCAAGTCTGCAAATTTTGTAGAAATCTCATCCGGATAGCCCCAAAACAGGCCAAATGGATGACCTCAAAAGCCAAGGCAAAATGGAAAATGGTGCAAACTTGATCATCCGGATAGATCAGAGCAGGCCAACTGGATGACCTCAAAAACCAAGCCAAAATAGAAAATACTGCAAGCTTGTTCATCCGAATAGATCAGAACAAACCAACCGGATGACCTCAAAAGCCAAGCCAAAACAAAAAATGCTACAAGCAGTCACATCCGGATATACTAGAATAGGCCAATCAAATGACCTTGGAATGAAGAATAAAGGAAGAGATGCTGCAAGCTACTTCATCCGGATGATCCAGAAATGGACTAACTAGTTGACCTGGGATTGCAAACTACAGATGGAAATCCAAAGAACAATCTCATCCGGATGGTCTAGAAATGGACCAACCAATTGGCCATGGACTGCGACAGTTGCTTTATCTTGACTGATGGGTGATATTTTGAGCTACCTTGAGCTCTGTGCCAAGACTATCGGGGAGACACAATGAGGCCTGAAATGACAATCACTTTGTGTCACTTATTGAGAGACTTTTTGGGGATTTTCCCTAGGATATTATTAGATTTTCTAGGAGTTTCGAGGGTGTTATGTTTTTACAATAGTTTTAGTATTATTCTAGCGAGAGATGAGAGCTATTCGCCATATTTTTCCATAGCAAGTTCTTGGTAGTTCTTGATATTTTCCACATTGCAATCAATGTAATAGAAGATTAAACTTGTTGTTCTCTATCTTTTTTACCATTTTAATACAAGGCAAGTTATTTTTTATGTTGTTCTTCTTATTTAACTTAGTTGTATCTCTCTTTTATATAATGCTAGGCTAGATTTTTAGACTTGGTCCTAAGATGATCTTCATCTCATCTCATGACCTAGGCAATTTTCATATCTCTCACCTGGGGTTTCAAAACTTGTTAGAAATGAAGTTTGTTCTCATATTTTGAACCTTGCGTGAGAAACTTATTTTGTTACTCAATTTATCAAAAGAAATTTTTTGGCCCAAATTTGGACAATAAGATGTTCTACCGGTAGAAATAGGAACTTTTGATTTCTAATGGTACACGACCGGTAGAAATTTATTGCGTGAGAAAATTATTTTGTTGCCCAATTTATCAATGAAAAACCTAAACAAATTTAGGCGCCAAGATTCCCCCGTTGTTTTCCCTCTTCCGTTCCCCACACTAGCGACATGGTACATATTTTCCTCTCCTTCATCTGCCTTGCATCTCTCTGGTTTCAAATGAGTGCGTATTCCCACACCCATGACTTGGTACGTATTCTCCTCTCATTTCTCGATCTCCCTTTTCTACCTCGCCTCTCTAGTTTCGATTAAGTGCACATTTCAATAGAAAGTGTTGTCTGGTCGAAATTGAATCTCTCAGGTACGTACTTGTGCGTATTTCAAAGAGTGAGGGAAAGAACAGAGACTGTTGAGGTTTGACATTTGTGCGTATTTCAATCTTAGGTATGATTCCTACATTGAGTTTGCGTTCTTGCTTGTGATCCTTCATCCCCAATATCTCTAATTTCTAAAAGGATTTCAAACCTAGTTTTTTATTTTGCCTTCCGATTTTTGAATTAGGCTTCATGGATTGTTGTTGAAATAGCTACAATGGTAAGTTGGAAATTTTTGGTTCTATAGTGATTCGAGGATTTATAGGTTACATTGGACTTACGATTTATAAAACATCTATTCAATGGTTCTGTTGTTCCCAATTAGGGTTTTTGGGTTCCCGAGTTCGATCTCACAAACCAGGCTCTTTAACCTTATCACGTACATTCAGTTCTCCACCTTGATTCCGAAATCCAAACCCAGGTGTACAAAATTCATTCTGACCCTCATTTTTTCGATTTCATTTCAATGTTTATCTGTTCCTTTATTTCCTATGGTAAATTGTACATGAGGATTGTATTAGATAGCTTGGTATACTTGTTGGGCCTATTTTCTAACAACTTAAGTTTGGGGACAATTGGTAAGTCAACATTGGGAGAAATTTTTGAATTCCATGGTCTACTCTGGAAAAATGTCGAGAGTGGTTCAAACTCTAGAGTTATCATGTATTTTCACAAAAGTTTGGCGTGGTTACATAACAACCCCAGAATTCAAGCTCTGTAGCAAAGCATAAATACATCCAAATACCAGTGAACAAAAATCAAATTTGCTAGTGGAGAATGAGAGCCAAAGGTATTAATGATAATGGTTGTGCTCCTAGTGTATCAACTAAATTAATAGGTTTAGATGCAAATGCTTTAGCCATACGACTTTTTATTCCCAATAATCTAGAGTGGACCATAGGTTTTCTACAATTTGGCCTTCTGTAGTCAATTATTACCTGCATCTGCTTTATTGCTGCTTGAGAAGTGTAATGGGTTGGGAAAAAAATTCAGTCTGTACTCATAAAAAATGGCTACCTATTGCATGAGGTTTGTACTACTTTAGCTGGTGGGAAGATGTGTTCGATATACGCAGTCTTACCTCTACAAGTAGAGAGGCTATTTCTGTGTCTTGCACCCATGACTATTAGGTCACAATAGCACAACCTTATCATTGCGCATGTGCCGGCCTTCATCACATGTCTTAATCTTGTGCTAGGGTGTAACTCCGGAGGCGACGTGAGAGCGTGAGTATGCTCCGACGTGACTATTCGAGTCTATTCCTTCCTTGGATAGATATAGGAAGGGTAGTGAACATATGTATCACTCTTAGTCGGATAGGTTTTAGTTGCATGTAGGCCTCATGCTATTTTGCTGTAAACGTGCATGATTTGATGTACTATTGTTTTCCGATGTATGATGCTAGTATTATATCAATGAAAAAGAACTTTTGCCACCTACTTTTGTCTGTCTAACTATAGATGGTCAAAATGAGGAATGAAACTAACACGGGTCATCCGACCGAATCCAGCAATGGGCACGCTAACCCGCTTCCTCCATCTGATCGGATTCGACGATTTCAACCAATTTATGCATGCTTTTTTACCATTATCTGTAGCTCTCAGCAATTCAGACCGCAACCCCAACCTCACACTCAACCCAACAGGAGTATCCTACTTAATGAATTTTGCAAGTGCCAACTCCCGATTTTCTCTGGTGATGCCAACCCTACTGTTGCAAGACTTGACTAAAACAGATTGAGAAAGATGGTTGAACTATTCAAGAGAGAGTACTTAAGCAAGAAGAGGTGGCTTTGAAGTGGACGAGCAAGAATTCTGAAGGTGCCGGGTTTCGTAGAGAGCAGACGATTTCTTCAAAGAAAGCCGGTGGGTCACATGGGCCTCTTAGGGCTCCTGCTCACATACGAGTGTCAACGAGGTTTGACTACCGGCCAGACATTTGCAAGGACTATAAAGAGACTGATTACTCTGGGTATGGTGATTCTTGTAAGATGCATGACCGAGCTGATTACAAGTTAGGTTGGCAGATGGAGAAGGAATGGGAGGAAGTTGAAAAAACAAGAAAGAGAAATTTGGCTCTGGGTGGGGATGACATTGATAAGGGGTTTGGGAACTAGAGTGATGAAGATGATGATGCGTTGCTCTTTGCTTGTTTTATATGTTGGTAACCTTTTGTTGATCCTGTTGTAACGAGGTGCAAGCACTACTTCTGTGAGCATTGCGCATTGAAGGTAAGCAAGCCCTCTTATGCTCTTTTGTTTTGCCGTCATAATAATCTTAGTGGTCTAGTGTTGCTTGTTTGTGGCCTCCTTACTAGGTCAATTTTTGGTAGACTTTTGTGGTTCTAGGATGGATTATTCCCAGGTAATGAAGCAATCATAGAAGTTGAAAAATGACAAAACAGCCTTATAGATTGGGGGTTTCTGAGAAGAAAGTCCACTTTAATGGACTTGAATGTAGAGAAATATACGTAAAGATGACTTCCTAAAGATCTACTTGGGTTAAAGAAACTTATTTTGGTATTCTTATTCCTGATTTATATTTGTCGATATTGGCAACATAAATCAGAGAAAACTATCATAACCACAACCTTCCTAAAGTTTATGAGGTGTTTCATAGAGGAGAGTGACAGGGAGTTGCTCCCTCTTCAACTTTTCTAATACAACTTTATTTGTCACCAATCAAAAGAGATACATAGGAGTTAGGCTTTAATTGTCAAACATTTATTTTGTGATCCTTTATTTATATATGAAGATGAAATCCATGGGAAGCTTATACTTAGCATGGATGAGTCAATTCGTTTCATATTTTTTCACCCAACATGTTTGATGAATATCTATTTTTTGTGAATGCTCGTATAAATAGACAACAAATCTGATGCCAGGGTAAAGGATTCCAAATTTCTTCATTTCAATTTTGTGAGGCACCTTATAAATCCTTCACTTGATTCTTGTTGAGGGTGAATAAGAGTTTGATGTCTTTGGGCAATTGGAGTTTAATCCTCTTTCAATTAGATAAAGTCTATGCACACTAATCACCTTGTGGAACATAAAGATAAACGATCAGTACTAGGCAGGCAAGAAGAATCGATATTTTTCTTGTTTACCTATCAGAAAATTAAATTGGTTTTGATGAAATTGTTCGCTGTCCTTTCTGGTAATTTCAGTGAATGGTAGTCGACTGGAGAATGAATCATTCTGGCACTATCTTCTTTGCATTGGATACCCATCTCAAGCCAAACAATTTACAAGGGACTTCTATTTTTTTCTTGAAAATCAGGTCTATATACTCCCCATCACACACAGCCTGAACAAAACAAGACCCACAAAAACCACGGTTGTCTTGCCAAACCATATTGCATATTTTTTCGTTTTCCATTAGCTCTTTTTCCTTGCGTAACTTCTTGTTGAGCATTATGAAAAAAAGTAAAACATGATAGTAAAGTGTGCTTGGGGTATGTTTGAAGTCTCTATGGCTTTCGAATTTGTTAGAGTTATTGCCATGTTGCATATGTTTCTCCACATTGTACGATTTTAATTCTCTTCTTTTGTTTCACACCATCTTTCCGAGAACAAAAAGTGCTTTGTATGCAACAAAAACATTGATGGCATATTCAATGCTGCTCACGAGATAAAGAAGAAGATGGCAGTTGAGGGAAAACGATGTGGCCGACCATGGTATTCATGTACTGCTTCTTTTTTAAGTCATGTAACTTGAGCCTTTCTTTCCTCCAGCGCATAGCATGTTGTTGACACTGTAGCTTTTTCAACGGATGTTCTTTGATACATAAGGGAATACTTATATCCGCCACTGAGCTTGTATTTACAATGACAAGTATTTTGCACCGATTTGGGCATGTGAGTTGATCATTAAATTTTTTCCTTTTTCCTTGTCTAGTGAATTCAAAAGCCATGTTTATGTTTTTTCCCGTAATCCCTTTGGTGGTTAGAAAATGTTTGTCCCAGTGAATGTGTTCCCTATACTCGATGCCTTCATGCTTTCTTCATTTACATGCTTATGAGGTCCAAATCCAAAATTTTGGAAACAATTGTATGCCCTTTTGCATTGTTGGTCTTCTTCTTGTTAGCAGATGGTGATCATGCTCATGTCAAGTAGATTTTCTACCCTTGCAGTTTTTTGGAGAGAAATCAAAATTTTCATTTTAGTGAATAATTTTGCAATGATAAGTCATAAATAACCGAAAATCAATGCTTCTTCAAGCTGTTTCACATTGGTGTGAGTTTTAAAAATCAATATTTTTTTATATTTGGAAAAGAGTTTATTGATGTGAATCTTTCATAATAGATATTGTTTCTTGCATAAAATGAAGAGAATACAGATCCCAGGTGAGCTGAGGCCTACGATATACTTCATTTGTATCTTTTTCAACATCATTGTACATTCTTCTTACGTAGTAAAACATCTTTGAGTGTAGCTTATATATATCAACATTTTATTGGAGGTGTTAGCAACTGTTCCTTGATAAATTGATGAAAAACACACAAATACATCACAAACAGAGACATTCAGGCAAACTATACACTGGTCAGGGGAGAAAATATGCCCCAAACTCGACTTCTTATGGACATCATAACCCCACATTTGTGGTAAAAAATCTTCAAAGAAAGTTCAAACTGTAGTCATCACCTCCTGTTTCACATCTTGGTTTTCCTGTACATTATGTTCACGGCTCCATCCATGCGGAGATTGTTTGGTCAATAGCGGCCACAAGAGACTTCCCTGTTTTCTCACCTTTCTTACAACCGTCTCTGTGTGTTGCCTCAGAACCCCATTGACTGCTTTTAGATAGTTGCTTGAATCATGGTCTCTAAGGATTGTACCTTCTGAGCCGTAGGCGGTAGGGTTGCTTAAGGTTTCCAATGGATGGGGAGAATTGAGGAAGGCTTTGAGGGCATTTTGGGTAAAGCTGCATCTAGTATTTTCAATGGCATAAAAGGCACTCCCTGGAGGGAGTAAAGGGTGAGGAGGAGATGACTTTTCATCTGGTTGAAGAATGAATATTTTACCCATTGGAGAGTACAACAATTTCTGCAAAACAATTGCGGCAAAAAAATTCGTATGAAAGAGGGTTAGATTGCAGAATGATGTTGAACATAAATTCTGAAATGACTTTAACTTATTGTGGGACAATTTTGGCATTAAAAATGAAATTACGTAATTTTAGAAAAATTGTGTTTCTCCCTTCATATTTTATGTAGTTTAGTGGCTATTCTTTTAGGTGTAGGTCGAAATGTGCGAGTCTTTGATGCCCAATAAGAGTTCTAAAGTTTAGAAAGGAAGAGTTGTATGACGATATCTACCTTCTTATTGAGGCAAGTGTGGGATTGAAAAGTGCCACACAAGCGCTTGAGGAGTTGGGTGATGCTATCAGGGTAGCTGCATGCGAATGCTCTTGGCACAATATCTCTATGCATCATCACAAAGTGGACATGGTCCTCAGCCAACCCCAACTCATTAAGAATCTTTTGGCCTCCACAGAATACAAACGGTGATCCGAAGGTGACAACTGGCCGCAGAGCAGAGGGCTTGACTACCTTCCTTGTCAAAAGCATCAAGTTTACCATTAGCGAAAGACTACCACCAAGAGAATGACCTGTGAATTGAAGCTTCGCTCGTTCCCCAAATCTATGTTTGTGCTCCATGATTTCTGGCATGAATTGCTCGTATATTCCCTTTGCTGCTTCATAAATTCCTCTATGGACAAGCACATCCCTACCCTACAAGAAAGACCCACGTGTGTGTATTGACCTGACTTTTCCTCAATGTTGGTGTTTTTGGAATGTGGAAAAAGAACTCAAGTAAGGTTGAGAGTTTTATGCTTTGTTTGTGCTTACCTCAAATTTAGTGGGTTCAAAGAAGAGATTTGCATGCCACGATGCCACAGAATCTGATCCCTTATAATTTGTGAAAAACTACCATGTTAAGCATATGGATATCGATAAATAGGCTTTTGAGAGCTATTGCTGAAATTGATATATACGTGTATATATAGATATATCTATGAAGCAAATACCTGGATGACGAATTGACGAGTATATGTGCTCGGATCATCACAAATAAACCATTCACAAGGTGATGAATGAAGCGATTGGAGGTCCTTAGCTGCCTCCTGTTTATCTTTCTCATCTGCAGCAACCACTGACGTCATTGTTGATGCTGCCACATAAGCAGCCACCTCCGATTTGTACACTCGAGGTGAACAACCCCCTCCCTCTTTTTGGCACCCTTCATTGCTAAATAAATCCCTGTCATCTTTTTGTTTGTTTTCAAAGCCAAGGGGTAAAAGGACGTTGGTGCAAGATCGGACATAAGATGCAGCTGAAGCAGCAATCTCATATGCAACTGCGGGGCGATTTCGACGTTTGTCCTCAGATTGTTTGGCTTTCTCCACATTGGATGCAATAGGTGGTGAAGAAGCAAGAGGTACGCGAATTGAGTCATGATCAAGTTTGGCTTTTAGTGCAGCTGCCTTTGATTTCTTCTCCAAGGAAGATGTTACGAAGTGGAGGCCATACTGTCTTCTTAAGTCGTTGGGCTACATGTTAATCAGATCAAATTGAATTACATCAAAATTTACTTGATTGAAAATATTAAGCAAAATGCCTAAAAGCAGTCATTCACAAAATATTCTTCTTACTAGGTATCTATATTTATGATTGATGCAAATCATTAGCAGAGCCTAGTCCCCAAGGGACATGAAAAATGGTATTGCATGGAGCGTTGGAACCACAGGAATATTTTCACTTACTATGGCTTTAGACTGAACCTATTTCGTAAGTACCATGTTATGATTTTGATTTCAACTAGGAATTAGTTTCCTAATAAATGCACCAAGACTATGGTACGTTTACTATGAGTCCTACCTCATGGTTCGCGTGGAGAAATTAAAATGTTATGTCATAATGGTCCTCTTAAAAACTCCTACAAATATAGATATGAGAATAGTGGGACTAATTCGATTCAATCGTTAACTATCCTTGACAGAAATATGATTGCGCCTTGTTATCTTATTAAACACGTGCGGTGATATTGCTCCACTGTGGATCAAGACTCTACTTTCTAGTTTACTGCTAGAGTTTTTTTGAATCTTTGATTGGAATTAAATGCCTGTACTGCTGGCTTCCAATTTGGGAAGTCATAATATTGCAGCCAACCATCGTCTTGTGTTACTGCCTTTCAAGACGTCCATGTAATTGTCTTTGATTTTTTGTATGAGAAAATTTATTTGGGAGAATATTGCGTAAGTATGAGCATACCGGCCAGCGTTCTGGTTTCCAAATGAAGAATTACAAAGTGGCACATCATCCTGTAAATGAATATTGTACAAGTACTCTATATTACTTTACTCTGAAGATGGAACTTACCTCAATTTCTGGTATGGCATATGCCATGTTGCAAAGGAAGGCCAGTTGAGAGAAAAGCCTAGCATCAGACCAAGAAACTGGAACCAACAACCTCGAGAAGGACTGAGAATCAATATTTGTATTCCCCTCGTCTTCTCCATCACCATAATCTACTTCACAACCGTCCTCATGATCTTCATCGCAATCTTGATCAATCACTCCACTGTCCACATCATCTTTCTGTTGCCTCTGTCTCCAATGGCTTCGAATCTCCATGAGCCTTTCGATCCAATTCACTCTCTTCTTCATTTCCTTCTCGTCTTCATTATCGCTCTTCAATGAGTTCTCCTTTGTCGTATCTGTCTTCACACTCGTGGTCTCTGTCATGTCAACATCCTTTGTCATGTCAACATCCTTACTCGTGTCCGGATCAAACAGAAATGAGCGGATAGAATTTGGAAAAGTTGGTCCTGTTAACTGGAAATTGAAAATCTCCATTGATTGGCTATTTTTCAGCTGTGGTTTGCTTTTCGAGGTCCGATTGCGATGCATGGATTGGACAATGTGGTTGTCGGAATGCGACCGTTTTATTTTGGCTCGGACATGGAAGTCCTTGTTGGACGAAGTCCGACAAAGGCTATTTTGTTCTTTTAGCGGATCCTTTGCCACTGTGGGGAGTGGAGAGCTAGTAATGGAAAATGAAGTGCATGCCATGACTAAAACCCTCACTTTGAAATGCCTGGAAATGAACAATGTCGTTAGTGGGTCACTCTTTCTGTACACACACACACACATATACATGCATATGTGTGTATTTCTTTTTGAGTTGCTGTAGTAGTTAACGGACCAAGGCAACAAAAACAGCAAACCTTATAAAGAGGCTATAAATGGCAGACCGTTCCTTGTTTACAAGAAGAACATAAATGATGATTGCTCGTTTATAAAGTAGCGTTCATCACAGTCTGTTACAATGACCAAGTTATCAAAGTATTGTGTGCTGATAACTAGGGGTGTGCAAGCAAACCGGAAAAACCGGTAAACCGGACCGCCCAAACCAATCCGATCTTTTTGGATTGGTTTCACGGTTTAATGGATCGG
>JABCMJ010009434.1:0-15186 GCA_014822125.1 Arbutus unedo | reverse complement strand
ATGCTCCCAAACCATGCTAAACATGTCACGTCAATTTTTTAACTCCCTCCAAAACTTATACTCCTGTCTTTCCCTCCATCCAAACGGGCCATTAAAGTTTCAGTGTTTATAACCAAAAGCGAAAATTAATAACTTTATGAGCCATGTAGATTTTCATCGGTCCCAAACGTTTGCATGGATGGAAGTGAGGTAGCGCAAAATTGTAGGTGAGTTTTCCATCTCCTCTTTCGTAGCGGTCCCATGGTTTGTGGGAATGGATATTTAATTGAGAGGAAGATGGTTAGAATTATCTTTTTCCATCCACAAAGAAGTTGAGTGGAATTCAGTAGACAAATATATGCAACATAAGCATAACCGTTTTTATTTTTGGGAGTTCAAAGATTAATGTGGGATATTTGTGGTTCTTATTTTTTAGAAAGAAATCAACAGCAATAAAGATTTTTGTGTATTTTAAACTAAGAGTAATTTGTCTCGTAGTCAAATTTTCAAAGCCCTTCTTTGATCTGTTCACTTCCCTTGGCTTTCTTCATTCCATGAACAATTGAATCAAATCAACCTCAAACATTCCAACACCACAATAGTGATTTGTAGTATAGATGTGCTACGGGGGCACTAGTTGCCCGTTTTGTGAAAGTCAGGAGTGCAAGAGTAAGAACGAGAAAGCACTACCAATAAAAACTCCCAAGTTATTTGCTGAAATTTAATGGGAAAAGACTATTTCGATGTGGTGCTTTTGAAGAGGAATGAAAACAAGAAAAGAAACAGAAAGGAATATGCGTTGCAAGAAATCATGGGTCATACGTTCAAGACAATACAAAAAAGACTTGGGGAAGCAATGAAGAAAAACCACTCGTACATTTATACTGCTATAATCTTCCCCATTGCATAATCTAAAAGCTCGCATCCCGTTGCTCTTATAGTAAAATTATCTGCTTCATCAGAAATTAACCAACGGATGAATGGTGACACCATGGTATGATGCCATATGCATGTTACCGCGACGCCCTTCTATTATTTGGCTTCATAAGTGCCTCGAGAACTCTATACATCCACCGATCTAGCATTCCTGTTCAAAAGTAAAAAATAAACTGTAATTTCAGAACATAGATGGAACCGTGACCCCTATATCCGGGTCAAAATTAGATAGGACAGAATGAGCAGATTCCATCCTACTGCCTCAATATCTGCTCCAAAAACTTTGTTTGCAGTAGATAGAAATTTTTAAACCTCTAAGCATCTAGTAGGCTGTTACATGGACTCAGATACAGATGTCGAGTACTACGTGTCTAAGTGATGAATTCACCTAATTCTACTGTCAAGAAGACTGGGTGAGTGCCTGACACAGATACGTCACTCATCGAAGATTACATGTAACACTTGTAATAGATGAATTTCAAAATCAATTTCACTTTTTTTTCCTGTAAGTACCAAAGTTATCAATATTGTACCGGCAAGTGTACCAGATTTGTTATTGGTACGGTACGTATTGGTACCAGTGTATACCGGCGTACTGTTTTGGATTTATCGCTAAAATTAATATATATTTCTCAAATAATACTTTTTAACAAAAAAATCACATAAGTAAAGCCTCATAACTTAAAAATAAATCACCAAATATGCAAGGGAATGATTTTAGTTTCAATTTGTCTAATTACTCAAAAAAATGAATTGAAAATATTTTTTTAAATAATGGACCCATACGATATCAACCGATATTAACAGGCCGGAACGGTACATTGGTGGTCTAATACCACTACGAAGCCGGTATGGGGCGAGATAAATAACATTGGTAAGTACTTCGGTTTGATTCTGCAGCAGTAGAAAATGCTAATTTATAAAGCCTGGATGGACTCCTAACTGAATTTTGTCGGACCCTCATTGGCTGTGTGCAACTTTTTTGCAACATTCCAAAAGGCATCATAAAGAGGAAAACGACAAACCTGTTAAAGCAAAAGTACCACCTAATACTGCACAAAGCCGAGTGATGAAGTGGAGAAAACTGCGTCGTTCTTCTCGGATTGTCACAGTAATGGGAGACAGATCATACAAAAAGTAAACAGCTGGATCGAAATACAATGACCTTAGTAAATGGAAAAATCAAGGGAAGAAAAAGATACACAAACAGACAGATCAAATAAATTACATGTACGTATCCAAACTAACCTGGCCAAGTTCTGTCGTTTATAGGGGAATAATATTCTGTGACCGAGAATTGATTAGTTGGTAAAACTTCCTTTGACAAGTATCGATATTCAGTGGGCACAACCTACATCAAAACAAACAAGATATCTCAATGGGCACAACCTACGTCAAAACAAACAAGATATCTCAACGGAGGACTAGAAAAAGAATGCTAAAACAGTTACTATAAAACATTAGATGAACACCAACATAGGCAAAGAAGAATTCAGATCTCTAGTCCACTAACCATGTTATCTTGTTGGTTGTAGTTAAACATTGCTCTCACAAAAGGTTTGTCACATACCAGTCCGTTCCTGTGGCACAGATTGTGATGTACTTTATGTCCAAATAAGCTAAACTTAGATTAAAGAAGATGCCAAAGGGGCACCACTACCCAAGTAAAACGCTAAGAACAAAGACTGCGCATCAGCTATCCAATAAGGCTAAAAAGGACCCAAGTAAAATTTGAAGATCTAAGGGTACGTGTGGTTAGTTAGAATGAACAGTGGAATGAAACGGCAATTCCAATGTACTTGTCATTCCCATGTTGGTTCAGATAAAATCAAAGAAATGAACTAGAATTATTATTCATCCAAATAAAGGAACAGTGTTTAGATATGGGCTCATATGTATATTAGTTGTGTAATTAGTCTAAGTATTAGGGGTTGTACTGTAATTATGTTCTTATTGTACTTATATATTGACTTCATTGAAACGTATACCTCATAAGTTGTAAGGGATTCTAAATCTTAACATGGTATCAGGGCTATGATCCCCTTTGTTTCCACACTGAGTTTTCTCAACCTCAGTCATAAACCCTAATATGAGTTTCCTTAGCCATAAACCCTAATTTGAGTTTCCTCAGTCAGAACTTACCTCGCCGTTGCCCAGCCTCCGCCGCCGCCGCTGCTGTCAAACCCCATCTCTACCGGCCTTCATGCCTGTTGCAGGCGCCGCCTATTCGCTGGTCCTCTAGTTCGGCTTTGTGCACCTCTGGTTCTCTAGTGCCTGTTCTCTGGTTCTCTGTGGCTGCTCGCTGGATATTGTGTACCTTTGTTACACGATTGAACTCTCTCTCCTCTGTGGCTGTTCGCTAGATATTAGGCATCTCCGTTCCACGGCTTGTGTACCTCTGTTCATTGATATTTTTCCTTGATTCTTTGGTTCTCTGTGCTATTTGTCCACTGGTTGATTGAGGGTTATTTTATCGGATTTCTATCATACTAACAAATGGCTGAAGCTATTAAGATTAGTGTCGGTGGTACAATTGGTGTGAAAAATGATTCGAACCATGTTGGAACTCTTGTTAATACTACTTGGATACTTTCCCTATTAAGATGGTACCAACTATTTGATTTGGTTTCGGATGTTTACCTTGACCATTAAAGGCTAAGGGATGTCTGAGTTAATTGACGGTCCGGTTCCTAAATCCACGAACCCTACTCATCTGAAACGGTTTAAGTCCCATAAATCTTTAGTCATGATCATAGTTGTTTAACGCGAGAGGCGCAAAGGTCTCTCGGAGCCTAGGCGTGAGGCGCAAGGCGAGACATGGGCTTTATTGAAGTGAGACGCACATCACAGTATATACACATATATATCACTGATTCACTGTATATCGTATATAGTATATAGTTTATACTATATTTTTACAACATAAATTATTCACTACATATATACATATATCACTGTATATTTATATTATCGATATATATAGTCATATACTCTAGTACTGTATTAGTATTCAGTACATTACAGATATATATACAGTGCATATATATTTGAGTATATACGCTATAGATAACATATAGTCATATGCTCTATTAAATATATATAGATATATGTTTACATACGTTTTTTAATAACCTATAGTACATTACAGATATATATATATTTATATACATATCCTTGAGTATCAGTATAAATAGATATATAGTGTATAGCGAGAGAGACCAAGAGAAGATCGATCGATCGAGAGAGCGAGAGAGAGAGAGGTGGTCGCAATCTGAGAGATAGAGAGATATAGAGAGCTAAATTAGGTCAAAAACCAATTTTCGAGTACTGTTAACGAGGCGTGCGCCTTCAGAGCTAAATTAGGTCAACAACCAATTTTCGAGTACTGTTAACGAGGCGTGCGCCTTCTGCGCCTAGGCCTAAAAAGCTCGCGCTTCATCTTAGTAGCCTTGCCTAGCATTGTCTGATGTGCAAGACCTGTGCTAGACTGCGCCTCATGCTAAGCGAGCTTTTCACAATTATGGTCATGACCTCCTTGTTTAATCTTCGCTATACCTTCCTGCTTCTTGAGCCTCAGTATGTGATTTGGACTACTACAGCCTGTACATATTCCCAACAAGGGAATGATGCTTAGTGCTTTGAATCGAGAAAGAGACTTCGTACATTAGATCAACACCATCGGTCGGTCGCTGAGTATTATTCCGACTTAAGTCATGTAAGGTAGGAATTTGATTATTATCAAGGAATTCAGGTTGTGTGTACTAAAAATGCTACTAAATGGCTCCAGCGGCTGAAAAAAGAACGTGTTTATGATTTTCTGGCTTGCCTTGATATAGAGTACGATCAGATTAGTGTGCAGGTTTTGGGTTATGTTCTGTTCCCATGCTTGGACGAGGCCTATTCCATTGTTCAACAGGAGGAGAGTTGGAGGGGTGCTATGTTGTCTACTATTAATTTTGCTTGTTCTGCCTTAGTGGCCACTCTCCCACTGAGTGGTCAACCTAGTGCTAGTAGTGACTCTACTAATCGTGCCACTCCCCGTTGTGATTACTGCGACAATACCAAACATATCAGGAATTTTTGTTTAAAGTTACATTGTCACACTCCTCGTGGCAAGGAGGTGGCCATGGTGGTCATGGTCGAGGATCTGCGCATTCTCTAGCTCAGGCTCATGTCTCGAAGTCTACAGTTTCTACTTTGGCTGACTCTGGGGTTCAGTCCGGTCCTGATCCTATTGGTGATTTTTCTCAAGGAGAGATACAAGCTCTCAAGCATCTTATGGGTCGGGCTGATTCTCCATCTACTACTCCTTCCACATCCACGATTTCTCCTTCCACTCAGTATGCTCACATAGGTATCTTAGCAAGTGCCTTTACTGCCTCTTGTGGTAATCCTTGGATTGTCGACTCCGGCGTATCCGACCATATGACAGGTTGTTCATCTGCTTTTTATTCTTACTCTACTTGCTCTTGTAAGGATAAGGTCAGAACAGAATATGAATCTCTCTGTTATTTCAGGGAAAGACTCCATTTGCTATTCTCCTTTTATTTCTTTCTTCAGTTCTATATATTCTAAATTTTGCTACTAATCTGCTCTCTGTCAGTAGCTTTACCCGTTTTGCAAATTATTTTATGACATTCTTTCCTTCTCATTGCATTTTTCAAGAACTGGATATGAGAAAAGTAATTGGCAGTGGCAAAACACATGATTGTCTCTAATTTTTGGAGTCTGCACCTTCGCCACTTTTGTCCTATGGCCAAACCCTACACGCAAATAGTAGTTTTGATCTTTCTTTATCTTTACTGCATCAGTGGCAACGGAGATTGGGTCATCATTTTTTGGCATTTTAGAGAAACTTTTTCTTCATTTAATTAAAGGGTTGTTTGATAACCCATTTTCTAAAACTGAATAGGTTAAGTAAAAAGATATTAAGTCTGTTTGATAACAAAACTTTGAAGAACTTAATACATTAAGTTTTCAACAAAAATAAAGAGTAAACAATTAAGTAACTATTCCCTTACTTAATTGAAAAAACTGAACACACTCGAAGGAACTTAAAAAAAAAAGTCTGTTTACCAGATTGCCAACCGCCACCTGTCACTAACCACTACCGCCACCGCCAGTTGCCACCGTCACATTGTCGACCACACTGCTGACCACCGGCCCTAACCATCACACTGCTGACCACTACCGCCACCGCCACTACTTAATTAAAAAAGTTGAACACACTCAAAAGAGTTTTAAAAAAAAAGTATATTTACCACATTGCCGACCACTATCACTAACCACCACCTGTCACTAACCACTACTGCCACCCACCTCCCACCACCGCACTACCGACCACCACCACCTACTACCACCACACTGCTGACCACCGGCACTAACCACCACCGCCGCCGCTGCCCTAATCACCAACACCACCCGCCACCGCCAATAACCACCATAGTGCTGACCACCGCCACTAACCATCACATTACTAACCACCAATGTCACCGCCACACTGCCGACCACTGACACTAACCGCCACCACACTAACCAACACTCGCCACTCGCCACTCGCCATCACCACTAACCACCACACTACTAACCGCCACTACCACACTACCGATCACTAGCACTAACCACCATCGCCACCACTGTCACTAACCACCATCACCACCATCACCACCGTCACTACCACACTACTGACCACCGTCATTAACCATCACACTGTTGACCACCACCGTCATTAACCATCACACTGTTGACCACCACCATCACTAACAATTACTGCCACCTGCCACCACCACACTACCGACCATCGCCACTTCACTAACCACCACCACCACCACCACCGTCACCCGTCACCCGTCACCACTACACTGCTGACCACCAGCACTAACCACCACCACCACCACACTAACCACCGTTGCCACTAACTACCATTGTCATCTGACACCACCACACTACCGACCATCGCTACTAACTACCATACTGCTGACTACCGTCCCCAATCATTACACTGTTGACTATCACTGCCACCCACCACTGCCACTAACCACTACCCACCACCACTACATTGCGAACCACTGGCACTGCCCACCACCGTCATCACACTAACCCCTATCGCCATCCGCCACCACTGTACCAATCACCGCTCCATTGCCTTTGATCGCCACCAGTACTACCACCACCACGACTAGAATATCTGGTGAGGATTAGTGTGTCGCAAGACTTATTGTGGGATAAGTTGAAAAACAAATGAACGTTAAATTTTAGAAGTTCAGCGTCTTGTGCAAACCAAATAGATTAATTAATTCAGTACTTAAATTTTAATACATAACAAACAGCTTTTATACTTAAAAAATTCAGTATTCAGTCTTCAGTACTTAATTTTCAATTTTAAGTTTTCAGCCTTTAGTTTTATCAAACAGCACATAAGTTATGTCCTAAGAGTCAGTTTATTTGCGAAGCTTGTGAACTTGGAAAACATAAACGTTCTTTTTACGCCCCTATTAATAAAAGAAGTGCTTCTCCTTTTATGGTTATTCATTGTGATGTTTGGGGATCTTCCCATGTTACCTCTCTTAAAGATTTTTGTTAGTTTATCACCTTTATTGATTTTTATTCTCGTGTTACTTGGGTGTATCTTCTCAAGTCCAAAAGTGAGGTATTTTGTTGTTTCACGTCGTTTCATCGGATGACGCACACTATTTGAAATCAACATTAAAATTCTTCGCAGTGATAATGGCACTGAGTATATTAATTGAGCCTTTAGGGCCTATCTGGATGATCATAGTATTCTCTTTCAAACAACTTGTGTTGACACCCCACAATAAAATGGAGTTGCTAAATGTAAGAATCGTTATCTTGTTGATGTTGCTCGCTCCCTTCTACTCACCATGCATCTTCCCAAATATTTTTGGAGCAAAGCAATTATGATAGCTGCTTATTTTATTAACCGTCTGCCTTCTAGTTTCTTCAATTCAAAACTCCTATTGCGTGTCTGTCCCACACGTGTGTGGTTTCCTCTCTTTCCTTGAGAGTCTTTGACTGTGTCTGTTTTGTTCATGCTTCTCACCCCGTTGGTGGCAAGTTGAACCCTAAAGCTCATAAGTTTGTCATTGTTGGGTACTTGTCTACCCAAAAGGGCAATAAGTGTTACGATCCTCACTCTTGGAAATTTTTTGTCTCTATAGATGTTACTTTTTGAGAGACAGAGTCCTTTTACTCCTCTTTCCCTCCATCTCTTTAGGAGGAGGAGTCATCTGCTGGGAAAGAAGAGATGTTTTTCCGTCTCCTAGTGAGGGGGAGAAGGAGATATCCACTATTGACAGAGAGGAAGTGAACAGGTTAGGTGTGTATAACAGCTTGCCAAGCCAACTGTATTGCAGATATATACGAGAAAAGACAAATATTTATGTGTGATGTCATCTTGCCAATCGCCAATGCCAATTTCAATTCTAGCCCCGGACCGTACTGCTAACGTATCAGGTAATGAATCTTCTCCTATTGAACCATCCTTTCTTGAGTCGAATGATCTTAATATTCTTGTTGCTCTCCTAAACGGCGTTAGTGTAACCAACATCCCATTTCTCAATTTATCTCATATGATCACTTGTCTCATTTGTACCACGCCTTTGTTTCCTCTCTATTCCACAGAATTGGCATGATGCGATTAAGATACCTAAGCGGAAGGAAGCTATGGTAGCGGAGATGACAGCCTTGAAAAAAAAGGGTACTTGAGAACTAGTATCTCTTCTAGGTGGAAAGAAACCAGTGGGCGATAAATGGGTGGTCACTGTTAAACAGAATGCAAATGAAACATTTTACAGATACAAGGTGAGATTTGTTGCTAAGGGTTTTACTCGAACTTATAGAATTGACTACGAAGAGACCTTTGCTCTGGTAATAAAGATGAATTCTACACGGGCTCTACCTTTTTGTGCTGCAAATCTGAATTCGCCTCTTCAACAGTTTGATGTAAAAAATATTCTCCTCCATGATGATTTAGAAGAGAGTCTATATGGCAATACCACCACATTTTTCCTAGTCTGCAAGTGAAAGAAAGATATTTAGATTGAGAAAGGCCTTGTATGGGTTAAAGCAATCCCCAAAACCTTGGTTTGATCACTTTTCGAAGGCTATGCTGAGATTTGGATACCGGCAGAGCCATGCTGATCACATTATGTTTATTAAAAGAAGTGGTGACAAGATTACCATCCTTATTGTCTATATTGATGATATGATAATGTCTAGCGATTCGGGGGAACACACTGACAAAAAAGATATCAGAGATTTGAAGGTCGTCTAATTTATTTAGCTCACACTAGACCGGATATTTTATATCCTTTGGGGGGGTTGTTAGTCAATTTATGCATGATCCACGTATCGCACATATGGATGTTGTTTATCGTATCTTGAGGTATCTCAAGTCAGCTTGAGGCAGAGAAATTTTGTTCTCTCGCCATGGTCATTTTCGTTTGGAGATATTTACTGATGTAAACTAGGCGGGACCCGTAGATGACAGACGCTCTACTTCGGGCTACTGTGATTTCATTGGAGGAAACTTGGTTACCTGGCAAAGTAAGAAGTAGTCAGTGGTTGCTCGATCCAGTGTAGAAGTCGAGTATAGAGCCACGACTCATGGTGCTTAAGAACTCTTGTGGCTCCAAACCTTGTTACATGATTTGGGGATTGAGGATGGTTCGATGAAACTCTACTGTAACAATAAAGCAACCATAAACATTGCTCAACAAAGCATATAGAGATTGACATACACTTCATCAAGAAAAAGTTGAGCGAGGGTTTGAGATGCGTGCCTTTTGTGCGGTCTGAAGATCAACTTGCAGATATATTCACAAAAGGTCTTGGCAGCAACACGTTTCATCCCATTGTGTCCAAGTTTGGCTTGATGGATATCTTCACACTAACTTGAGAGGGAGTGTTAAAATATGGGCCCACGTGTATATTAGCTGTGTAATTAGTCTAAGTATGTAATTAGCTTAGTATTAGGGCTTGTAGGGTAATTATGTTTGTATTGTACTTATATATTGACTTCAATGAAACGTATACCTCATAAGTTGTGAGAGATTCTAAATGTTAACAAATAGTCACTCCATTTAAAAACTAAAGAATCACCACTACACTACAGACAATCTTACATACCAAAAATAAGAACTAGAGGTTGGCACACACAATTTGTGTGTAGTTAAATATGTGAAGTGTGTGTGAGTAAAATATGAAAATGGAGTGTACAAGTGAAATGTAGGAGTGAGATGTTCGAGTAAGTAGTTGTCTTGAGTAGTTTTACTATTTTACCTTTGTTAGTTATTTCATGCCAAAATAGTTATAGTTGTAAAAATTTAGTTTTTAAGGAGCAATTCTGGAAATTACTTTTGTGATGGAGCATCAAAATTTTGTTCACACCTATTATCAAAATACCCTCCATAAAATGATCAAAATACTCATGCTTTTATGTTCTATTTTCTATCTTTTAGGGTGCATTTAGCAACATTTTTGTTTACTTTTCTGTTTTCACACTGCTTTTAGTTTCTTATTTCCTGTTTTTTTGTTTTCAATTTTATGTCTTTCTGTTTTTTCTTTGTTTTCTGTTTATGGTTTTTGATTTTTTTGTTCATAGTTTTTTTGCTTTTTATTTCTATTTTCTATTTTTTTGTTCTTTTTTCTTTTAAACTTTTTCCAATTTTTTGTTTTCAATCTTTTTTTGTTCATTTTATGTTTTCTATTTTTGCTTTTAACTTTCTTTTTTTGTATTGTCATTTTAGCGTTTCACTTGTGTTGTCTTTTATGTTTTCTATTTTGCTTGTCACTTTTTATCTTCCATTTTCATTCCTCAAAATAATTTATTTGCTCAACCAAACGTAGGAATAAGAATCATCGTTCCCACCGGATTCCGTTTGATTCCATTCCTCGTCCCATTCCATGCCTCATACCATCTCTCTACAAGCCCATGCACTTTGTTGACACTCAAAAAAAAGTTATTCAATCCACTAGTCCAACTGAAGGACAGACAGACTTTGAAGAAGAAAAATTTGAGACTAAACTTCTTAGCGCGAGTCACTGAGCTTTAGTGTGTCCTTATGAGAGAGAGAGAGAGAGAGAGAGAGGAGAGAAATTTTTTTAATTCCTTGGTCCTCAGGCAAGAAAGTTCCCCCGATATTGATTCCATTGAATCAAATATAACCTAAGAATTAAAAAAACAAAACAGTCAACAGCACGCTCCTTTTCAGGTTCCTTCTACTCCAAATTCTATATCTTTACCATCATAATTAATTTACCACCCAAACATTGCCATCCATTTCTAGCAGTACCTATCTCGTTTCTCCTTGTGATGTTCTCGTGTTATACAATGAGCATTGTTAGTGCTAGGTTTAGCTCACCATAAACCCTAATAGGCCTAGGTTGTTAGGGCCCATTAGGTTAGTCCTATTCACATTATTTTATTATAAATAAACACCCCACCACTCAATACAAGTGTGGATTTTTCTCCTAACATGGTATCAGAGCCGTGTTCAAGAATATAAACCCTAACCCGAGGCTCCTCCGGCACCGCCGCCACTTTTCCGCCACTGCCCCTCTGTGTCGCTACTTCCGTCATAGCCGCCACCCGCTGCAACTCCCTGGTTGATGCAGCCAACTGCTGTTACTGCCTACTGCAACTCCCTGGTTGCTGCAGCCTGCTGCTGCAGTATGTTCTTCTGATCTGATCATGGTTGGTACTCTGTTGCTGTTTTAATTCGTTCTAGAGCGCGTTCTTATGCGGTCATAGGTTGATGGTTGTATCCACTGAGTTTTAGTAGATCTGTTCAAATTGTTGAAAAAGGGGGGGACTCCATTATGTCGACTACTGATGAATCTCCGTCCTCTGTTCCGTCAGCCTCACCTGTGGTGCCTTGCGAAACACCCCGGCCTCAGATATTTTCCTCGTCCACCCGTTTGGTGGAAACCAAGCTTACTGGCCAATCCATTTATGTTTTATGGCGAAAGAAGGTCCTAAAGGCTCTTCAGGGCATGGATTTGGATTCACATTTGACGGACAATCCTCCTCCCAAAACTGCTCCTACATACCGTTCTTGACTTCGGGATGATGCCCGACTGTTTGCCCAAATTCTAAACTCCATGGATGAGTTTGTTGAGATACTGGTTTCCAATGCCAATACTTTGAGGGAGATTTGACAATTCTTGGCCGATACCTATTCCACTGCTAATGATCTATCCCGCCTATTTGATGTGATGAAGGGTTTCTTCCAACTCATGCGTGAGGGAAAAACTCTCTGGGAGCACTATGTTGGGTTCAAAACTCTTGCCAATGAGTTTGACCATTTGAGTTTACTTCCGCACCCACAGTATTTCGTCGTCAATGCAATCAAATTATGGTGGTTCTCTATTTAGCCAGTCTTGGCGGTGGTGATTATAAGGTTGTCCGGTCACAGATACTTGTCGGGGCCGATATATTCCATCTCTCTCGAAGGCCTTTCGTCGTGTGAGTCGATCGGTGAGTCACTCTGATACTTGAGCTCTGTCCCCTGATTCTATTGATAGGGTTGTTTGTTTTTCTTCCCCATGTGGGGCCCGTGGAGACCGTCTAGGCCATGGTGTGAATCTCCGAAGACTCATACCTGTCATCATTGTGGCGTTGTTGGCCACATTCGTCCGTAGTGTCCCCAGTTGGGCTCTAAGCCCTCTTTTATGGCTCATGTTGCCACTGTGCCTACTTCTTCCGAGGGCCACATGGTCCATACGTCTAATGCCGAGTATGACCGGTACACTCAGTCTTCTGTGCTCTCTTCTCCTGCTGTTGGTACATTTATTACAGATAACTCCACAACCTGCATAGTTACTCCGCGCAAGTGGGTTATTGACTCGGGTGCTTCAGATCATATGACCAGGACTAAAGGTACTCTTTCTGAGTATTCTTCTCTTACAGGGACTGAACAGGTCACGGTGGCCAATGGCTCTTTTCTTGACATTCGAGGTTGTGGAATTGCTATACCCACTGTCTCGTTGACCTTGCAACATATGTTACTCCTGGCCCTCATTTTAATCTTTTTTCTATTAGTCGCGTTACTAAAAATTTAAACTGCTCAGTAACATTTTTTCTTAATCATTGTGTTTTTCAAAATCTGGTGACGAAGCAGACTATCAATGGAATGAGTCTTACAGGGAGTCTTTATGTGCTTGATCAGCCAGTTACCTACGTCGGACTCACTTCCTCTACCTGTGATACTCACTTTCGTTTGGATCATCCCTCTTTAGCTAGTTTACAGTCATTATGTCCTGAATTTAATTCTATTTCTCATTTATCTTGTGAGTCCTGTCATTTAGCCAAACACCACCGTGTGTCTTATCTCATTTGTAATAACAAAAGACGTTTCATTCCTTTTACTCTTGTTCATACTGATGTGTGGGGACCATGTCCTGTTCCTACACCCTTAGCCTACAGATACTTCGTGACATTTGTGGATGATTACTCTCGCTTTACTTACACTTATCTATTACTAGCTCGCTCCAAAGTCTTCTCTATTTGGAGTTCTTTTTTCTCTGAGATTCGCACCCAGTTTGGTCACACTATCCATGTCCTCCGTAGTGATAATGGTAGGGAATATGTCCCCCATTGGTTTCAGGACCATTTGTCGCACCACGGCGTTGTTCACCAGACATCGTGTCCAGACACCCCCCAAAAAAACGAGGTTGCCGAACGCAAGAACCGTCATCTCCTAGACACTACTCGTGCTCTTCTATTTCGCATGGGTGTTCCCAAACAATTCTGGGGTGATGTCGTTCTCACCGCCTATTATCTCACCAATTTCTTACCTTCATCTGTTCTTCGTGGTGTCAGCCCCCAATCTGTCCTCTTCCCTACACTCACTCCCTATAGTCTCCCTTTTCACCTACTTGGGTGTGTTTATGTTCACGATACTCGCTCTAATTTGTCCAAATTAGATCCCCGCTCCCTCAAATGTGTCTTCCTTGGTTACTCCAAAACACATAAAGGGTACCGGTGTTTCTCCCTCAGCTCTGTCGGTATATTACCTCTCGGGATGTGACGTTTGTCCAGGCTAAGTCGATCTATCCTCTCCCCAGTGTCTCGAAGTCTCCTTCTCCACCAGATGACTTCCTTGTCTCTCCTCCCCTTCTCCCTGCCCAGGCATACCCCCTACCGGCTCCTGCTGAGCCAGTCTTTTTGTCGCCTAATCCGGCCTCACCCTCTGAGACTCCTCCTGCGCCACCCAGCCGCCCCTACCGTTCTTGCCGTGATCACCTCTTATATGTTACCTTCTACCATGATTTGGCGGCTCCTATTCGCTCCTTGATTGTTGGCTTGGAGTCTGCGCTCAAGCCTCGTATCTTTAGTGAGGCTTTGGCCCATACCGGCTGGCGTGCTGCTATGGAGGAGGAAATGCAGGTCTTGGAGACCAATCATACTTGGGATCTTATTGCTCTCCCCCTGCCAAGAAAGCTATCAGCTGCAAATGAGTGTATGCCATCAAAGTGCATCCTGATGGTTCTATTGCTCGGCTTAAGGCCCGCCTTGTGGCCAAGGGTTATGCCCAAACATATGGTGTCGACTACTTTGAGACCTTCCTCGTGGCCAAAATGACCTCCCTTTGTCTTCTTCTGTCTTTGGTAGTTACTCATTCTTTGCCATTATACCAGCTGGATGGGAAGAATGCTTTTCTTCACGGTGATCTCATTGAGGAGGTCTATCTTGAACAACCACCTGGGTTTATTGCTTAGGGAGGAGAACGCTGTGCCTGTCGGCTTCGCCGCTCTCTTTATGGGTTAAAGCAGGCTCCAAGGGCATAGTTTGGTCGTTTCAGTCAGGTGATAACTAGTTTTGGGCTAATACAATCTGCAAAGGATCACTCGATCTTTGATCGTCATCTACCTTTTGGATGCATCATGTTGATTGTATATGTGGATGATATTGTCATCACTGGTGATGATGCACATGGTATTACTGATCTCAAGCAGTTTCTCAATCAGCATTTTCAAACCGAAGACCTTGGGCAGTTGAAGTATTTCCTTGACATCGAGGTGTTGCGAGGAAAGAAGGATATCGTTATCTCTCAGTGCAAATATGTATTGGATATTTTGTCTAATGCAGGGCTATTCCAGGCAAAGGTGGCAGATTCACCTATGGACACAGGGGCCAAGTTACAACCAGATATTGGTGATTTATTCCCCCGACCCCGATCAGTATAGGCCGTTGGTTGGAAAGTTGAATTATCTGACTACAATGACTAGGCCAGACATTGCTTACCCTGT
>JABCMJ010009421.1:0-12848 GCA_014822125.1 Arbutus unedo | reverse complement strand
ATGAAAACTTTCAAGTGTGATGATGCTTGCAAATTGAAAGTTAATTACAACAGAGAGATCATGTTTTCAGCAACAGACAAAGAGAAAATAACAAAGAGTGCAATTCCAAAGGCACTCTCTCAATCAATGTGCACTTCTCAAATGAGGCATTCCACCCTTATTATAGCCATCGACCACCTTCTGAATGTACGACTAGTATCATCCTCATCCTACGACGTACCGATACTAAGAAAATAGTTACTTACGCGTATCAGATACTTTTTGGAACCGACACCCGATATGCCAAATAAGTATTTAATAGTAAATGTTAAATCATAATTTCAGATATGCGGGGATACTTCCAAGATACGGCCGAATACTTTAGGGATACAACAGGGAGATGTATTTGATTCACTTGACGGTGCGGTATACTTGATGTTGGTAATCTTTTATTTTTTATGATCCGGATATGAAAGCCGTGATATTCACCACTAATGAAAGCGAAAGAAATTAGTAGGAATTATATATCCCTTCTTGCTTTTGGTCGAGTTACTTTAAATGATTTCTTGTGCTAAATGCTTAATATAATATTATTAGCAACTCAACTACTCTTCTATTTCTTTTGCGTACTACATAATTGATAATGCTTTGTTTTTATGCATATTACATAACCAGCAATTAAAAAATGAAAATAACTTTTATAGTCGTATTCCCGATATATCGTATTTTATTTTTTTAGATTTTGCTATATCACGTATCTGTATCACATTATATCTTCAGATCTTTGTCTAGCTGCCCATAGAATACAATCTAATCTAGCCTAGCTTGCTAAAAACCTTAGGATAAGGGATAGGAACAAAAGGGCATAGAACAAGCTAAGAGGTCCTTATGCAACGAAAAGTAAAGGAAGGAAGGAAGGAAAGACATATTTTGCCGCATATCCTGTATCGGTATATGTGCTTTCTAATCCTCGTCCAATGGGTCCTTACAAAGAAAGTTCTTGTAGCAAAAGATACTTCAACCCACAGAGCCAAGAAAACTAAATTTTACACACACAAATGGCACAAGCCTATAGATATACTTCAAACACCTAAAGTCATGAAAAATGAAATAGCTAGAAAGTGAGAATTTACCAGCAAAGGGAGATAGAGTATTTTCCTTGTTGTAGATATGATGTGTGGCATGCAGATACTTATAGAGAGGTTTGATGTCATGCAACTCCCTGTGCACCCAGTAGATTGAAAACTCCACAATCACAAGATAAACTGCGACGTAGGCAAGATAAGCAACCAGACTAACATCAGTTATTCTTGGAAAACACCTTGTCCAGCCATTTTCAATCATGTACTCAGAAACCGTAGGCAGAGCAGAGTACCATGGCATGCCCTTCATTGCAACAGAGATCTGCAGAAGCATGGCGTTTCTTGAAGGAATGGCATCTGCAACAAAGAGTGTTCATTAGACCAGCAGTATATTTTTCAATCTTCAGGTATATAAGGATTTGTTTTTGAAATAAAGAATCTTGTCTTTTAAGCTGGCAATACACTCCTCTTATTTATACCGGGCTTTTTCAAAGATTAATGCAGTTTTCCCATTCCTTTGATTATCATATACAAAAATGTCTCTTCCTCTTGCATGTCAATTTAAGGGATTATTAACCTTTCAGATGTACAAAGGTGCACACTTGGAGGGAAAATTTTGTAAATTCACATGCAAAAATGTCGAAAAAAATGAACATTTATTAGTATTAGAAATCCATGGGTCTAACTTAATCTTGAAAATCAGGTAAAGATTACCCATGGCTTATAAGCAGAGGAAGGCGAAACTTGGTTCTCAGATGTGAGGAGGGCGAAGGGTTAAATGAGAGGACCCAAGTGCGTAACGAACTCAGCTTTGATACCATGTTAGAAACTCATGAGCCTAACTCAACTTTGAAAACCGGCTTGTAAGATAAGGGTGCCCAAGGCTTATAAGCAGAGAAATGAAGACCAACATAAGCGATGTGAGACTCACTAACACACTCTCTCATGCAAAGCATGGATCGCAGACGTGAGGAGAGTAGAAGGTTAGATGATAGGATCCGAGTACGTAATAAGTGTGTAACAGACCCAATACCATGTTAAAAACTCTCAATCTTGAAAATCAATTTACAAGGTAAAGGTTGCTCAAGACTTATAAATAGAGGAAGGAGAACTAATAAAAATGATGTGAGACTCTTCTAACAATTAGCAAGGAGAGTGTGAATATTAATATCGATATAAAATAACCCGACAAAATCATCCTAGGGTTCGTGTGTTTGTATGGAAATAAACGTGTGAGATATGAAATCAATGAGGTATATATAGAAAATAAAAATACCTTCAGAAATAGAAAAGGAAGAAAAAAATTCGGTGTTTATTTTGATTGGAGTTTTGGCATGCATTTTTTATTTTATTATCGTGCAAATCACAATTTTTATATAGAGAAATAGCAAGACAGTAACATAAATACTCTTTTGATGGAGGAGATATATAATCCCACTACCAATTGGATTCATAATCTTGTGTTCGAAGTACAGGTTGTGAATGTCCTACGAAAAAGCAAATTCCATCCTAATTTATGGCATCCATATATCGAATTATGAACCCCACTTGAAATATATTGGTCGCCAACTTGCCTATGAATCCTCCAACCAAACGAGGCCTTATTATCTTCCAACCAAAGGAAGTATTAAAAGATAATACATATTTAAATAATTACAAACATACATTCACATATTATGTGAGCCCTCGTACACACTGAATTACATACATATTGTAATTCGCAATTTTGATGTCCATGCCACATTTGTATAAAAGTGTGTGTAATTTATATTTTTATTTAATAAGAAATATCTCTGATTAGTTTGAAGTTCTGTTTAGCTTGTTAAAAACTCGTTTGAATTAATTTGTTATACCAATAATTCCAAGCTTGAATAGAATATTTTCTAAAACTTGTTAAGTTTTTAAATTGAACTTAAACAAATTATTATTTGGTTCTTTTGGTTTCTAATGCTTACTAATTTCAAGCAACTTGAGATCTAGTCATAATCAATTCAATTAAAATTCATTTTAGATTCACCTTATAAAGAAATACATTTTTAAAACTCAATTAAATTTTTGTACTAAACTTGAATGACTCACTATTTAATTGGTGCACATTGAACAACAAAATATATTGTGTGTCAAAACAATAAAATATTATTCAAGTGTTTGAGCAATACTTTTTGTAAAAGTATAGTGACAGTTTACTACAGCATGTCTACTGTGCACAGGGCACATCACGAAAAAGAAAAAGATCTCAACGTCTTGTACTTCCAACGAAAAGAAAAACATGCTGCGATTCTCCAAACACTAATCACACCTCGTGGAGAAAGCTAGCCATGCAGCACATTAACAGGTTAGACAAACTCACATGTAAATGTCGTTGGGGGACGCTATCAACACATTTTTTCTTATAATTCAGAGTTTGAATTTCAAATTAGTTTACATGTATTTTAATTAATTTAAAAAAATAATTTTTCCATTTTTTCAAATCTTGACCACCAAGATATTATCGTAATCAATTCATTTGGTAGAATTTTTTAAGCACTTTCTTTATATAAAAAAACTAAATTAATCGAATATGTTCTTAACTACGTGATCCAACACCATTTTAATTTTAAAAATTAAAAAAGAATAAACGTAAAATAAATCTATATGAACCATATAAATGTAAATATCCAATTAACCACAAGTAAAACGCTCCACGAACTCCATTGGATAAATGATTTGGACTATGATCCGAAATACAGGACAAATTCGTAATATGTTTGGTGAGACTCTCAAATCCCATGTGACGTGTACCTACTCTAGTAAATATAATATAATTAATGCACACATAATTGAAAAGATTCCATACGCGTATGACATAGAATATCGATGCAACACCACGATCAAACGATACCCATAATGAGATCTCTCTGTTCCGGGAAATGTAAAATATATAATTAAAAAATTACCAACATAAATTATTCGTGCATATTTAGATATAAATGTGCACAGACTTATAAGATGCATATGGGGCTCATATGATTATAAAGAACTTTACATGTATTTGACGATTTTAGACACATCTATGATCAAACATATATAATAAATTGTGTTGCTGAAATTGTTCAAAATATAACATGATTTTGATTCTTTCTACCAAAAAATAAAAATAAAAAATATATCATGATTGACCAAGTTCGCAGAAATCCTAATAGTAGTATAATTTTAGCATAAAATACAAATACTTGGTAGATAAATTGGATGGAAAAAAGTCAAATACGATTTCCAAAATTTTTGGGGTATTTTTGAAAATGAGTTTTTTGAGATAAAATGTATGTATATAGGGATTCTTATTTTGCCGTTATAATTTAAGAAATTTATCAACCTTTTTTCGGTGCATTTACTTTAGACATATTTTGAAAACTAAAAGAAGTAAAAATAATTTTATTAAAACTTCACTTAAAATAGAATAATTTTATTAAAAGTTCACTAAAAGCTAGCAATAAGTCAAGAATCATATCTACTTTGACTTATTGTTTGAATTTTTTTTTGTAATTTTTATTATGTGTCATTTCTTATTTTTGTCTTAGTGGACATTTAATTTTTTTTGGGTCTCCTCTTTATCTAGAGTCCCGTCTATTAGTTGATTTACTTGATTGGCTAGAATAAATAAACAGTCGATGAATTTTGAGCAAATGGACTATTTTTTCTTTCAAAAATAAAGTCGCACGAATCTCATTTTCAAAACCCTAAGATTTTTTTCTAAAAAAAAACCAATAAACAAATTGAATGAATGAATGAAACCATAAGAAATGAATGAATGAAAACATAAACAAATTGAACCAATAATTTATAAAAAAAAATTAATGAAATGCCAAAAAAAATTTAAATAAAAACAAAGAAAATGAATGAAACCATAAGACTTAAATTGAGTAAATTCATCTAAAAATTAGCAAAAGGACAAATTGAGCAAGGAGAATTTAAGGGAAAGTCATAAACTATTTCCTAATTTAAAAACATAAACATGTGAGGCATCAACTGAAATAAATAAAATAGACATAGACATAAATCATGTAGTCCGTCACTTATATAGATTTATAGATTTATATATATATATATATATATATATATATAAAACTTATTTCCTTGTTCCTCTTCTTCGATCTTGATTTTGAAAGCCTAGATGCTCTGTTTTAGTTTTTGTTTCTTCTACAGTTTGATTCTGACTTTGGTTTCGGTAAGGGTGGGGCTTTTTCCAGTTTTAGATGCTCTGTTTTATACCAGTTAACTTGATAAACAAATAAGAAGAATTGACAGAAAAATTTACGAAAATGACAAGCATATCTCTAAATCTGAAAAAGATTGTTCTTTATTCCGTCGTGAGCCTACCCGATGCTAATTTTGTCCGTTGAAATCATCCATTTGACATTGTGAATCGTTCACTTCTCGTGTAAAATTCATTGACCCAAATAGATTGATGATCTGTTACATCATTGAATCCAATGACATGGTGATCGACCTTTACACAATGAACAAACAAACTTGATCGTCCAGATCGGAGAAAGCCTCACCCTTTTTTTATTCAATCCTCTACTAACGATGTTCAATTAAAATCTTGGTAAAACCTTTATATGAACACCATATAAGAGTTAATACCACCTCGGGAGAAAAACAGAGCATCAAAAACTTTCAAAATCAAATCCAAGAAGAGGAACAAGGAAATAAGATACGCATCTATATAAGTGTATATATGCTTTGGAAAAAAGGGTGTGGTTGGATGTACCTTTGGAGAGAAAAACGTTGCGTTTCAGGTGATAAATGTAGAAGCACCATAGGAAACCAGAGATGAGGTAGAGAAGGCATCCTGCAAGGTAGTTCCGGAGCCAAGTCTGCAACAAGTGTGGGAGTGGGTCCCACACTCTGCTTGGCAATAAAACACCCAAAGCGATGCGATTGTAGAAGGACGTTTCGTCCACGAACAGCCCCAAATCGTAACCTTCCATCACAAGACGATTACTACAAATTGGGTCAGATTCCGGTGAGATTTTGCGTGAGATTCCGGCCTTTGACACGTGATTCCGGCCTGTCTCCGGGGCTGTCGGGAGCGGAACAGGAATTGTATAGACGGCACCCAGATAGCAATTAAGAGTCTAAGACATAGAAGACAGAGAGAGAGAGAGAGCAGAAGAGAGATGGAGACTCTTAACTTATTAGTAGTCATTCAAGATTTAAGGATTAATTACGATGCAGTCCTGATTTAAGACACATGGTAAATTCTGTCCATACAAAAAGAATTTGTATTAAATCAAAAGTATACGTTAGTAGACAACGATGCCCATCCATTTTATGTGATGATTATCAATGTTGGCCCTCCACAAGTCTCTCTCCCCTCTAGCTCACCCCAAACAAATTATACGAACTAAAGTTATTTATCTCGTACCTTCAAAGATTCTCGTTTACAAGTCATATGACTTTTTTCATTGCAATTTATTCTTAACAGATCCACGTCGAAGTTATGAAATTACCCACAAGTCCCTCTATCTTCCCTCTGTGTCTTCCCCCCTCTCCTTAAAAAAAAGACTGCAGTGAAAAATGTCGTTTGACACCATGAAGCCGTACTCAAGTAATGGAGGCTAACTATGGTTGAGCCCATTGAGTTGTTGGCAACTAATGAGTTACTATCGTTGTAGCAAAGGAATAAGTCCACTAGGAAATAGACTAGCACTTGTGATCTAGATTATATCATTTCGGGTATAAATTTAAACACAAATATATCTAAAATTATTAAATACACATAGAATCTATATTGTTTTGGAGAATACTACGTGCATCTAATGATTTTAAATATATCTGTATTCAAAATTATATACAAATAATGTATTCCTTGACTTACTTAAGGGCTAATGAGTCTATTCCAGAAGAGAGCAAAACAAGATAGAAGCTATCATGCAAGCATAAAATTATATGAACAGGATTTGAAAAAAGTTCATAAATACAAGAATAATCTAAAAGTATATGTTAGTATTGAATTATTTTTTACTTTAGTGAACTTTTTGAGAATCTTTAGTCACGGTCTTTTTCTTTCTTAATTCCTCTCTCAAGACAAAATAATAATTCATAAAAATTTGGCGCAAAACAAACGAACGCAAAAATATGAGAGATTTCAAAATTGCATAAAAAGACAACACTATCAGTGTGCTTTGGGCATTATGGAGTTGAGTTAGATTGAATAGTGTTCTAAGCGACATTTTAATTTCGTGAACGAAATTCTTTTAAGGAGAATAGAATGTGAGGACTCACAATATATATATATATATATATATATATATATATATATAATTTTTATTTGAATGATTTATTAATTGCTCGGAATTCAATTTGACAAGTAATTTTACACACTTTATGTACATATAATGGTTTAGAATTTGTGTGTTGTATGTTAGATCAGAACCTTATGGATAACATGTGATATAATTTTAGGGTAAAAGTGTAATTGAAACTTTAAAAGTCTTACATCAGATTTTTTTTTAGCAAAACTCATCTTTTCCACTCTCTCTATCTCTTGTTTCTCGTTTGGCCTCAATGGATGTATGTGTGTGATAGCTCTCACAAACTCCATCTCACAAACCTAGCAAGAACTTCGAAATCTCTCAAGATCCTTCATATTTCTCTTATATTCGGTGAGTATTTGGTGGTTGATCGTGCTCATTTTGCTTTGAGAGAATTTAATTCGAGTTCCTCCACCATTGGAGTTAGGGCTTACTTTTGAAGTTCAAATCCTTTGATCCAACACTCAAGGTAGAGATCTCTTATCTCTCTTATATATGTATGACTTGTTTTTAGTGTTTTATGAGTTTGATTGTTGGTTTAGAGTTTGAAAATGGAAGTTTGAGAAAAATCTGCAGAAATCGTGCGTTTTTAGGTAGTCCCTACTATTATCGGTAGTAGTTTTGCTATTACCGGTAATTCTAAACTTCATTTTCAGGTAGTCCTTACTATTACCGGTATTAGTGTCTGTATTACTGGTAATAGTGCTTGTATTACCGATAATTGTATATTCTATAAAATTTGAGGTTTTTAGTAATAACTTGAGTTGTTGACCTCTAAGGTTGATATTTTACACAAATTTCTTGGGCTTATTCATAGGATTCATATCGTATGATTACAACGCAATGTGTTATAAATTTAAAATGGTAATTACGAGACATGTGCATTACTTGAGAGTTTAAGTTGATGAAATGAGATTGCTATGTGACACGTGACATGCACAGGGCACTGGAATAACCCGATTTATGAGCTAAACTCCTCGAGAGGAATGCTAGGGTAATTGTATTAGACTCCTTCGGATATGTTAGGAAGGCCTTGAACTAGATTCCCTGAAGAAAATGTTAGGAGTGATGAACTAGTTTTCTATGGAATTACTAGGTATGAAAATAGAAATTCACGAGAACATGATGGATTGATTAATAACTTACGAGGTGTGATAAATGATTCTATAACAAACTGGTTGATGTTATTGACATTATTACATGACATGATTCATCTTGAGTTTTAAACTTGAATTCGTTCATAATCTCGTTATTATTGGACATTTATGTTCACTTGTCATACTATACCATTTCATATCCATGTAAGATTGGTATAGATTTCCCAATTGGGCTTATTAGCTTAGCTCCTCTGTTTCTTTTTCAAGTGCAATTTCGGTCATTTATCATCGTTTGGCATGGGTGTTTGGATTGTTGCATGATTTTTTTGAAGAGTCTCATACATAGAGTTATTTAGCATTTTTATTTAACCGTTTTTGATAAGATGTGGTGTAATTCTATTTTATTTTGGTGACATACTCGCTGTAATATTTTGAAAATTTTTGTTCAATGAAAATAGTCTTTAGAATGGAATGACCCACTATGTAATTATAATTAAATTAGAATACTTATCTCCTTATGTATGGATGTTTTGGGAGGATTTCGTTAAACCTTTGGTGAAATTTTTTTAATACTTACTTATTTATTTAAGTAGTTCTGTTTTAAAAATTTGAGAGCGTGACAGGTTAAAACGGGATAAGTATATAATATATTGGTATAAATATTATTATTGCATTATGGTGTATATATATGGACCAACACTTTTTTAAACCAATATTAGACCAACATCTAAACTCTTCATTCCTAATTAAATTTTAATGATCCAAACTGTTCAATGTGTTTAAAACATATTTTTAAGGGTACCCGCGAGAAATCAACTCAAAATATTACCGAAAAAAGTCTGATCCAAGTAATTGTTCATAAAACAGTACCTGTCAGTATTTTGAACCGCTATTTAGATCAAGTCATTTCTAGTATATATGGGGTCGGCTCCATGGACCAACACTTTTTTATACCAATATTAGACTAACATCTAAACTCTTCATTCTTGATCAAATTTTAATGATCCGAACCATTCAATGCATTTAAAACATGTTTATATATACATATACATATATATATATATATATAAATTAATTATTAATTATTAACCATACATTATTATTAGAGATAATTGTAGATAATTATTGTGCAACCATTACTCCACTTCCTTATCCTCACTTTCCCTCTATGTTTCCTTTTTATTCCCACAACCATAATTTTTTCCCATATCTCTAGGTCTCTCTCTCTCTCTCTCTCTCTCTCTCTCTCTCTCTCTTTTGCTCTCTTTCTCTCTCCCGCTATTTGATTCTTGTGGGTGGAAATGCATGTCAGAGTGTTTACTTACACGCGAAAGAAAACACAAGTAAGTACCATATTTTCGTTTTTACAAAAGGTCATGCACGTACGTATGTAGTGTATTAAATTAATAGTATAAACGGGTCAACAGACTAATTTGGACAGTCAAATCGGGCTGCAAAATGAGGATTTTTCAGGTATAAAACATGCATTAAATGATCTAGAAACGTAAAAAATTATCTAACGATTATTTTGACACCTCATGTGTCTAAAACAGACATCGGGAGAGTAATATATGGCCGCTTTAGTGGCCGGCGATAGATTCTGTCAAAAAAATTTAGCCACTTTGCGCCATCGTTTGGGGACTAAAACAGAATTGTATTGATGTCTTTTCCTTAGAAAAGACGTAGGTCTTGATTATAGATATTCTCTGAAATTTTTTGGGGCTCAAACGGGATACCGGAGTGAATTTTATGGCCGTTTTCACGACAAGGGTCTAAAACTGCATGAATTATACGTTTAAGTTGAGATTTTGGAGTAATTAACATGAGAATTTAATAAAGTAGTAAATATGAAACAGTTAGGTTTGAGTCTTAGTTTCGTAACGGCGCAGACTAGAGTCTAATTGGACCACCAGGCGATTTTATACGATTTTTTTAACGAGATTGACTTTAGTACCTATATTTTTGGAATATACGAGTGTTGAATTATTATCCTCGATAGCATGATCTTTTATGTTTTTAGTTACTATTTGTGGAGAATTTTGTATGAAAAATGTAGTTACCCAAATCTTGCATGCAATTTAGGATTAATAATAAAAATAGAGAATTTTAATGTGCTATGTGCCATGGCTTAGTTTAGGAGATTTAACCTGACGAAAATTGAAGGGTACCATTCACATGGTTTAATCTAGCTGCCACCGCTTGATATGTACGGGATTGAGGCTAACTGAAAACTCAACACACATGACCATGTCATAACATATACAAGATCGAGGTTGACTAAAAACTCGACACACATGGGTTTAGAGGATGGGGCTGAGGACGCAGGATGGTAGCACTATAGGTGGGAGATCTGTGAGACTGTTAATTGTTGATTGATTATGTGATGAATTGCAAATTTGTTACATGCTAGATCATGAGCCGTGCTGGTGTCGTGCGGGTTCACGTCCTGTGAATGGAAATCTAGCGCTTGAAAACATAGCGTATGAGAATCTAAGCATGGGTGTAAGGATGTAATTGGTAATTCGAACCACGTAAATAATAACAATAAAAGTTGAAATTAATCTGTTCATTACATATCTGCATTCATGGGGTTCATAAGAGGTAATTGGTATATTATTGGGTTTCAATACTCATAGTACGTTACACCCTAACTCCAAGTCAGATGTAGGAGACAAGCCCGAGCCTGAATAAGAAGTAGAAGTGGTGGCTACTGAAACGAAGGAAGAGGGTCTCACTATAACAAAATTGGTCTACAACAACGAAATATTTTCGTCTAAAAAACTACATTTTTCGTCGCCAATACATTAGGTGGTTAAAAGTTTCATCGCTAATTTTCGTCACCCATAGTTTCACGATAAAGATCATGGCGACGAAAAATAAAATTCGTCGCCTAATATATTATATTGACAACAAAATATTTCGTCGCTAAAGGTATAATACTTAGCAAGGAATTTTTTCGTCGCTAATATCGATTTTTCGCAACGAAATATTTTATCGCTAACTAAAGTCATTTTGCGAGGAAGTTATTTTCATCGTTAATAGCTAGATTTTGAGACGATTTTTTTGTCACTAAATTAATTTCTAATTTAAAACAAATTACCCTGAAATAACATTATCTTTTCCTTCTTAGGATTCGAACCTTACACCTTCACCTCACCAACACTTTATGTACACCTCTCTCTTAGCACTGCACTAAACACAATATTCATAAATTATTTACAATATTTAATGTATAACATATATTTAACATTATTTTTTTAAAATACATGTTAAACATAATCTTTCTCTCTCTACTCTCTCTCTCCACCTGCCCCCCTCCCCCGCTTAGAACATTATCTAAAATTATTATATTTTCAATCTCTCTCTCTCTCTCTCTCTCCTCTCTCTCTCTCTCTCTCTCATTAGATATTAATTCAAAATAATTACTTTAACTTTTTTTTTCTTTTTCTCTATATTTCTCTCCTCTCTCCTCTCCCTTTCTTTCTCTCTACCCCCTCTCTCTTAGAACAATAAATTCGAAATTATTATATTATCTCTCTCATATCTTTCTACAATCTCTCTTCCTCTCCTCGTTCTCTCTCTCTCTCTCTCTTTCCCTCTCCCTCTCTCTACCTAAACTTCTAAACCCTAAACCTATCTACGACGAATTTTTTTTCTCGCCAAATATATCTATTTGATGAAGAACTATATTTTTTAAGCCAACCATGGTGTTCACATCATCAACCATGGTGTTTCTGTCAGCATTTATGAAAAACTATTTGGATCAAACCCTTCCTGATTTTAAGCCAATTTCTCACAGGCACCCTTAAAAACATTTTTAAAAACATTGAACTGTTCGGATGATCAAAATATAATCTAAAAATGAAAAGTTATCATTTTAGTAAAACGATGAATTCCTCTCTCTCTCTCTCTCTCTCTCTCTCTCTATATATATATATATATATATATATATATAAATGGTTTAAGAACACTACATGATGGTGTCCACCAAACACTCAATAATATTTCCGTGGTTTGATGGATATTTTTCAATAGACGTGCTTTATGAATGGACGGTTTGTATTAGCTAAGGATGATCATATTAACATGCCATCTTTTGGAGCATAGCTTAAGTTTCACGCACACTCAAGCGCTTATGTTTTTATAACTATAAGATGTCCGGCCAATTTTCACACATCTCAAGTGACCTGTCGAATTTCTAGTTTATAAAAAAAAGTGACTAATCGGGATATCGGTACTCACATAAACAAAACAGGCCGTTTAGAAGACGTAAACTAAAATAATACAAAGATGGTTAAATTAAGTAGAGATGGTAAACTTAGTTATGATAAAAAAAAAAAAAAGAGACCTTAATATAATTGTCATTATGACATCTCACTATGAGATTCTTGTGT
>JABCMJ010009420.1:0-35217 GCA_014822125.1 Arbutus unedo | reverse complement strand
AAAATAAATTAAATTAATTGGACACGCCAAGTGGCGTCTCCAATACGTTTTTCGGCGTGTCCATGTGCCTGGAGTGTCCGACACGGGCCCGGGGACCTCCGACGAGTGTCCATCCTACATAGATGACAGCTTAGGATTTTCCATTCCACTCTGATACCATGTTAAAATTAATAATTCATAATACAAGTAAAAAAAAGACTAAACTAACTATAACTCTAACCAATTTATAATTTTATTTACATATGAAAACAAAACTTAATCTTAATCTAATTACAGTCCTACACATAAATATAACCTAACAAATCCCTTGAACAGTTGAACATAAACTTTTTCCTATGTTAAATGGGATCAAGATATGTAGAGGGTGAATTATGATAGGTATAAATGTATGGTGACAAATGTTCTGCTGATTCAAAAATCTGCAAAATAAGTTCATTCTTCATCCAAGCACAAGGCAAGCATACTAATGACCACGTAGACTAGTCACTAAAAATGTCATTGAATATGGTTGTCTGACAACATCTGATGTTTCAGTGTGCAAACAAAATCTGGTTAACTGTCATAGGAATTTGAATACGTAAAATTTAGAGATTAGGCTATGAAAGAACATCAAAGTATGAACTAAACTATTCAGAGTGAATCTTTTTCCAAGACCCCCACAGCAATCTAAAATTTATGGACGAATGAAATGAAAAGGCAAGCATAAGTGAGTATTGATAACTGATTCAATAACATTAACATGCGAATCTTGTCACAAGTCATGGAATTTTTGGTACCCAAAATGTGGCCATGTCTACTAAATATTGTTCTCCTCTCATGTGCAAGAAGCCATCGAGTAACTAAACTACTAATGTCGTAGGGGACTTGAAAAGCCACATCAAAGGTCCCAGTTCAAATCCAAGGGAACCGAAATTCAAAACCCATGTCGAGTGCATAGTTTTTTAGGAAGGACACAATAGTTCATGTAATTTCTTGATAAATAAAATTCTCAGTAAATTTAGATTATTACTTCAGTTTCTCGAGAAATTGTATTTCGGATAGCCAAGACATTCCATTATATTTTTCAACATAATAATCATTAATTAATCAATATGATTGTGAAAAGTAAAAAAAAAAAAATCTCACTAAAAATATAAGCACAAACAAATCTCTGAACCATGTGAATCTAATTGGTAATGTTACGTGCATCACCTGAAAATTGCTTGAACATCTACCTCATGCAAAGTTCGAGACAATACACGTTGAAGATAACCAACTTCCTGCAAAAATATATTAATAAGGTATAAATTGGATCCAGTTAATAATTCCGATTTAAGGAACTCCACACATAGGAAGGACCTATCCTAGAAACATACTATCACAAGCAAAGTATCACCCTGTAAATATGGATTTTTAGTCAAAAGCTCTCTTTAGGAAAATCCTTCTTCACTCTCTTGTAGAGCTTTCACCCTAAAAGAAACTAGCACAACCACAGCACTAACAAAAAAACGGATCCATCTTAATCAATAGGTCATTCCTAGGGAGGACGTTATCCTAAAAACATCATCTTCGAAGTGCAATATCCCTTGTACACTTGAATTCTTTGGCAAAAACTGTCTTTTAGAAAATGCTTCTTAACGCGCATGTAGAGCTTCCACCCTGAACAAAACTAGCAGAGGTTCACAATGGCACTGCAATTTTCCAAGTTTCTCTTTTAGCCAAAATTACTAGATGCTACTCACATTGGATGATGGAGTTTTAAGGCTTCAAGAACCAAAGATTTCTAATATAGATTTCATGGTCAATTGGCAAAAATTTAACTGCTCAGCTGCTGGCACCACTTCAACATCTTTGATCCATACATGGCTTATTTTATATACACACTTCACTCCCTCTTGAGCCTTGACCAGGAAACCAAATTTTTCATCCACTAATTACTGTATCAAAATTTCTTTTACCAACTTTTGAAAAAATTCAGGTGTTACACATGTTTATGCAATCTAGTATAATATCTGATGAATTTAGAATTAAATTTAAGTGAACTATACATAGTTACTTGTGTAAATCAACATACCGTTCTTCATTGTATCCACACAAAAGTTAATTGCAGACTTGTGGTACCACTCCAGAATCTTTGTTATCAGCTTGATTTATTTTACATATAAACAGAAAAGGTAGTCTACTTGACTCCGAAAAAAAGAAGGCTTGGTTACTCTTTCAACCAACGGCAGTTTGCTTTTTGTCAGGTGCCCTTAGTTAAGTCCGTTCCCGTTTGTTTTATAGGTTCGCTCTAAAGGTCAGTGATTCAAGTCAATATAGTAAGCGAGAATACATACTATATGCATATATATAGTCATAGAAATATCTGTACATGTATATATGCTCTTGGTCAGTTGTTAAAACATGTTTACCAGATGTTGATGTTTTCCCAATAATTATTTTCACTCTTGTTATGCAACGTCCATGCACAAAGCATATTACATTGTGAACCACAACTCATCTATAAACTTAAAGCTATTATAGGGAGGGGTAGCTTTTTATTAGTTATATCCTCAGCACTCTCCTGCTTGTGTAGCCAAGCTCTCCTCCACAAGCGGGCTAAACACGAGCAAATATTTATGAACTAGTTTGGCGATGGGATTTGAACACAAAATCTATAGCCTGTTTTGATACCATATTAGATTGTGAATCACCAACTCATCTAAAAGCTTAAGCTGTTAGAGGGAGGGGTAACTTACATATATATATATATATATAGTTGTATTTGTGCAGTCCCTGGCCAGAGACTTTCTTCACACTGCAATTCAAAATATTTGACTATCTTTTCATTTGAATATTTTGAAACCAATCCTTCGAAACAAATCCCCCCAACCCTCTGTTCTAGTTGTTTTTGTTCACTAAATAAATTGAACAAAGTTGACCACACTAATCTACTCCCCACACAACATTTCGAAAGTACATTTCTACAAGCAGAAAATCATGCATATAGGGGTAGACAACATATACTGCTGCAAAAGCCACACAGAATAACTATCTTGGTGTGTTACTGAAGAGAATATCAATTTCATTGCCTTGGTGAGGGACTGAGCAAGTGTTAAACATCTTTGTGCGGTCTAGAGGAATATCAGATTATTTGACATTGAAGATCAAGTGAACATTCCAGTGACTTTCCTTATGAAAAAAAACTTGCCTACCGAATGTTCGCCAGCCCAAATACATCCGTTGCAATGTAGTTTATTTATTTCGACAGATAAGCTACCAGACGATGTTTTCCAAATAGTTTTTTTCATTCTTGTTAGGCAATATGAGAACACATTTAGTATACCCATGACTTTGTCATAGTTGTACAGTCCCCAGTCAGAGACTTTGTTCACAGTGATTCCAACTATTTTACTGTCTTTTCATTGAATAGTTTGACGCCCCGCCCTGCCCCACCTCTATTTGTTTTGGTTACTAAGACTCCCCACTAAATTTGGAAGTACATTTAGACTAGCAGAAAATAGGACATTCCCAACATATAGGGATAGATAACATAAACTACTGCAAAAGGTTAGACATTGAACAACAAATGTATTACTGAAGACAATGTCAATTTTTTTTTACCTTGGTGAGGGACCGAGCAAACTGACTAGGCTGTGAATCAGAATCTTCTAGCCTGTTCCAGCCTTCAACAATTTGTGGCAAACTACGGAGATGAACCAACAACCTTTCTCGCATTATCTGAACCAGTTTCGTATGTATCTCATCTCTGTGGACTTTATAGTCCTACCATGTAGAAATAAGCAAATTGTAAGGCTGCCATATATGCAGTGTATCAACAGTTGTGCATCTTGGGACATACAAATATTAATTACCATTCGTTGTCTAGAACGTAATATTACCAAAAAAACTACCAGAGGATGTCATATACTAGGTTTATCAAAATGGGGCTTTGGAGCAGTCAACTTGAGTCGCATTCCCTTTTTAAATCATTAAGTTTTATAAGAGAAGACAGGGAATCCCAAATTATATGCCTGGAGGAGTTGTCAAAGGAGATATCAAATCACAATCCAAAAAACAATGAGAACAATGAAACCAGTGTGACAGAAGGAGGATACAGTTTTCTACGATGTCTGAAGAGCTACAATGTTGTAAATGTGTCAAATACTACAACATATCTTTGAGCTAATATAAAATTAGCTCGAGGATAACAAATAATACCAGTCGTTTTCCTACAGAGATATGCATTGGACAACCCTTAATTCTTTTTTGTCTCCGGCAAGGATGAACTGCTCCAAAGCAAGGTCACTTTGGATCCACCCCTTGGTAAAACCCGAATACCTGCAACTACGCACAAGCCAGAGGTATTCGCCAACACTTTCTCCTTTCTCAATATATCAGTGATCACTCAAAGTTCCACTTTTCAGAACGAAGTTGGTTGTGTTATTCCATAAAGCTACATATCACAACCTAAAACTTAGCTTAACCTTGTCTTTCTGGAAGGAGCTGTTTATGATATGGAAAAAACTCATGGCTAAGAAGGTGCAACCCACAAACCATAAAAACGGGCACAACACATTGCAAAGTGAAGCCCATAAGAGAATCATGAGTTCCTTCCTGTCTACATGTTAACAAAACAGAAGGCAAATCCTACGGGCAACCTCTTCTTGAGTACATCCACTAGTTTGACTCATCCCAAGTGTCCTGAACAGGGTCATAGTTCCATAATACCTTGTTAGGTAATCTTTAAAGATTCTTAATCTATCCCTTTCACCCACAGTTCTGAAATACTTGTAACAGGCCCCTACAATTCCAGCAAATCTGAAATGAGAGTTTAGCCCTTGTAGCTAAATATGAAACTCCAATAAATAGCAGAATACCCAAAGTTAATTAGTTTACAAGGAAACTAACTATTTGGGCTTCCTTGTAAGCACGCATACATGTTTAAGACCATGTTCCTGAGCCTGGCTGGTGCTGAGCTATTTACCAAAAGCTCAGTTCTTTGCAGTCCCAAATAGGAAATATTATTTAGGCAGGAACAGACATCTGATGAACAGAAAATAAATTTACCTGTGCTACGCGATCAATCTCCGACAGTAGCAATGCTTTGCGTGTGTCTGGTACTTTACTGAACAGAATGTTCCTGATTTCTTGGTTCCACATGCAAAATCAGAATGTCATATGATTATCGGATTTGCAAATGACTACATCATATGCATGTGATGCATTCTTTCTATGCACACATTGAGTTCGTTTGGAAAGGTTATGTAGATACTGACATAAAATGCAAGAAAAAAAAACTAAGACACAATACAAAATGGTGACAAGACAAAAACTATAGAAGATAAATTATCAGGATGGCAATATGTGTGTGTAGAGAGAGAGAGAGAGAGAACACACGATGAAACATTAATCAAATGACCTACGTTTTCCAATTTTGAGCTATGCCACTCAAATGACCTATCCAAAATTGTCAGACTGATTAATGATTTAAAAATAAAAAAAATTTGACTCCATACTCAAATGACCTACCCAAGCACTGAAGTACATGAAAGTACAAGATAGACAAAAGAAAAACTAAAATTCAAAATCAACAGATGTTCAGAGGTCTTTAGAAGAGGGTCTAACTCCAGATCTGTGAAGGACAAACCACCCAACCATAAACATTTGCCACCATACTTTTTTTGTTTACTTCATTTCCCAATACTGGCTGTGTCAAATAAGGTCAAATGGTTCTTGAACGTAGCTGATTAAGTACCAAGTTCACATTGTTGGGAGGTAGGGAAACCTTCGGTTTTCTTCTACATTAAAGTATGTAAGCAGATTTACTCCGAAAGTTTATAAATTTCAGATTTTTACTTGCTACCAAATCTATCGTAATGAGATCCAGTAGCTGTATGGTACAGAAAACATCTAAATGGCTGTATTGTTAGATGGGCCCATATAATAGTGGATACCAAGTGTCAGTCCTGGTTTGTTTAGCAATATTACATTATGGAACATGCACATATATACACCTACAAATAAACAGGCATTCACTAATTCTGACCCCAAACAAGGCGACATCAAACAAACCAATGGGAATAGTAGCATTGCAATGCGTCATCACCTACCAGGAATCATAGCATGTGTAAAACTGACAACCTGACTTGCCAGCGCCAAGTGCTTAGAAGTAATAGATCTCAAACCAGACACCTGCAGCTCCATGCAGACAACAAATTACCAACATATCATATGCCAGACATAAAGAAAGCAATTCGAATATAAACTAAATTATTTCAAAACATGAACTTACAGATAAAGAATTGGCTCGCCATTTCAACAAATTATTAAGTGTACGTCTATATACTAGAAGCCAATTGGGTTTTACGTGCTAGCAGGATGGGGAATTTGTCTATCAAATTTTTATCCATTGCCAAGCAGCAATAGAGCCTTGGACTCAGGTGTTCATTGGCTTAAGGTGCAATAAGTACTCCCTCATGGAGTAGTGCCTTTGCAGTTGGCAGGAGGTCCGAGTGGCCTGAGTGAGGAAGAAAGGAAGTAATGAAGTATGAAGTAGTTCTGGATGTTGATTTCCTTATTCTTCATCTGAATTATATGCCATGAGTAGGATTGTAAGTCTTGTTATGACATAGAGGTTCCCCTGTATAGAATAAAGAGGTCCTTTTTAAGCTTTCTGCTTAGTTGGCAGTCGAGAGGTGTGTAGGGTTGTTTTATTCTTTTCCTTATTTGTATTTGGGTGTTACCCGATATTGTGTCTTTCATGAAATTCTATCTATCTATCAAAAACAGAAAGAAATGCCAAAACCACAATGACTTGTCCTATATCTTTGGAGATTTTTAGATAATCCCCTCAACTAACATACCTGCATGGCACCTGCACCAAGAACAAGCTGACAGGTTCTTGTATTGAAAAACTTCAACATTTCACAAACACGATGAACAACTTCTGAAGATAGCATTGGCAATTTATTATTCATGTCAATGTACTCTGATAACAGCTTCAGCAAAACCAAGCCACTGAAAAGAAAGCAAGAAACAGCCTTTAAGTTCCTCAAGGTACAATTCCTCAATATCCAGTGAAGCTGGATTCATGGACATAAATCTTGGATGGGAAATTCATAGAGACATGACAGTCACCATAGTTAACACCATATCAGAATGCAAAGACCATACTTAACACCAATGACTCGGATAGTGGATTAACCAATGAAAGGAAGATGCATAAACCAGTTATGTATTTAAGGTGGATGAACCGACTGATTGAAGACGGAAGGAGGGAGAATTAGAAAGGGGAACACGTGACTAAACGAGAAAAAAAAAGGAAATATTAAAACAAGAAAACTAACCAGTTTACCATGTGATAATCAACACCTCTAAATGAAAGTGTTTGCAAGGAAGCTCTTCCACGTTCTTCATTGTGTGTACTATTGCTCTGAGCCAGAGAAGTTGCAACTTCCGTGTTGTCAGTTGACCCAACGACCGGCAAGGATATCATCTGTCCAGTATTATCTGCAGATGCTTCAATATATTCAGTACGTGCAATATGCTGATGAGAACTTGAAGATCTAGTATCATCATTGCTTGAGGCCACATTGCTTGAGGCCACTTCAACGTAACCTGTTGCAACTTTACCTTGATCATCATCGGCATTCCCATTAGCTGAAGGCTCAGAACAGAACAGAGAAGTAAGAATGGCCTGGAACTCATCCGGAACATCCATTTCAACCCAAGTTTCTTGGTCTAGTACTGCCTTGATTTTTGCCATCTACAACAAGCAATACACACAAGTCAGGTAACCAGATGTCCAAGCATGAAAAAACTACGGAGATACAAAGGAACAAAAACTAACTCGAAATTCATGCTGGAAATCAACAAAAGCCTTGGCCTGTGACTGTAACGTTCCTCGAGTGCTATATCCCAACCTTCCACCAATCTGTTTATATTAGCGTAGTTTGGCATCATAACCACAACAGATGGATTGTCACATCTATTCCGGAATAATATGTAGGGAATAGTTATCATGGAAGATAATAAATAAACGAAAAACACTAGTTAAATAAGATATATTACCTTCTCCGTAGTAGTTATAAAATTTTGAGTGATATTATATACGTCTAAGAACTCCTGCAGTTTCAACTTAGGATGAAGAAGTGCGCGAACCCCAAGAAGCTTTGCCCATCTTCCATGAGCAGCATCACAAGCTGCAAACACAGCTTCTGCGTTCTCTCGCAATACATCAGCCCTGTCAAGGAACATAAAATCAGATAATTTCCAGTATTCAACATATTGCTTCTATAAACCTGCTAAAAGGCAACAAGTATATTTGCTAACAAATTCCAGAGTTCATTGAAACCAAATATATACCCTAATATGTAGGCAGGTAATGACTCCACTTTACAAGCCAACAAATAAGTTAACCTCCCTATGTTATACTTATGCATCAGACCTACCAAAGTCAGGTAGAAATGCAATAATAAAAAGTCAATCTGGAGCTGTAAAAACATCTATATTTCCAAAGCTTCATTTTGTTACTCAAGCAATTACGAGGGTTGCAACCATGGTGTGTCTCAAGATTATCCTTGCTATAAGAAAACTCCAAATAGAAATTCCTGAATACTCGGAGGCTAGCAACACAGAGAGTCGGTATCTTCTGTTCCTGCTTTCTCTCGTCTAGCAAGCCACCGTAACTAAAGGGTTGAAAGCAAGGGAAACAGTATATGTCAAATTAAACAACGAACTTCAATAAGATCAAGAGTGGTAACAGAAACCAAGAATTTGGACTGATGAGCAAAATTCAATGTTCTCAAATAAACAAGATCATTGTTCTCAAGGAATCGAAACAACAAAAAGACACCTTACTCTCCTCAAAGTACTCTTTCTTTTCCTGGAGGACATAAAAAAGATTCAACTTTATTTTGAGCCCAGATATAATATTCGGACTACTCCATGCAGAAACTGAGTATTTCCTCCGTGCGTGTGTAATACACACATTTGGTTGGCTTTGGATTTTTGTCTTCTGTTAATTGGAAATATCCATAAAAAAATATACAAAATTTTGAGTTTCCCGCTCTAATGGGATGTTCCGTGCACACAAATAGTTAAGAGCAAAAAAAATCAGGGTAAGTGTCTTAATCTTCCATATTTCGAAGTAACAGTTACCTCACTTTTTTGGTGGTTTGCATAGACTCCTTAGGCAATCTCAAGAGATACCATCCAAGCTAACAGCCCCTGTTTAGCCATTAATTTTCTTATTTAGCATTATATGTCCACTTAAGCATTTGGTTTCATCCGTGTATTTTCAACTTTATAGCTGCCATAAGGAAGAAGTTGTCTTTCACATCCAGCATGTTGAATTACACTCACTAACATGACAATGGACAGTAATTTTGGGAACTTACCGGTTTTTAAGATTTTCAATACCCACCCAAGTTCCAACCATTCAATCTTTCTTAGAACACGAATCGCAAAAGGCAAGAAAGAAAAAAAAGAACATTCTTCTTTTCAAATACAGTGAACTTCAGTTGCACAATTTATTATTTTACTTGTTTTTTATGGATTTACTGATATTCTATCCACAATTAATTCCCAGCAAGGAATCATGCTGCATTGGTTTTGTTGATTGATTTGATTTAATGTAATATGGCAGGAATATAATTAAGGATTTGATTTGTTGACAATGTAATATGGTATGAATATAATTAGGGATTTAGTTTAGGAATATAATTAGGTGATTGATTTGTATTTCCATTTTTGAGTGTGTAAAGTGTCCTGTAAATTGTGCCTCCTGCTAGGAGAAGAATACATAGAAAAACCATTTCATAAACTCTTTCAACAGGTTTCAAACTCATGCTGCTACATTGTCTTATTAACTATAACCTCCACCAATAGAAATAAAGTATAAATAACAATTTCAGTAGGAATCACAGAAAATGGGATTCCTTCAAATAGTCTACATGAGACCCAAGGATGTATAAGGCTGTCAGCAATAAAATTCATTCCAAAAGTTTGCAAGAGTCCACATAAGGACCAAGGATACATAAAACATGAAAACCGGAAAGGAAGAAGAGGTCACCTGAAATTCTTTGACATACTTGATGGACTCGGTGCATCATTTGTTGGTCCCTGCAACGAAGGCAACTTTGCAGCATTCTTCTGCGGAGAATATGTCAGAAAGGAACCAGCTTGACCATCAGTTTCTTGAGCTGCATCTGCAGCCACTGCACCAAGTGCAATTGCAGCAGCAACTGAATCAGCAGCATAATGACCACCAATATTGCACATAATCCATTCAATGGCCTTTTTTACTTCAGCAGCCCGGAGTAGATGTGCCTGCAATCACTAAAAGAAAGAATCAAATTACATCGCACCGAACACCAGTTGTAATAAAAAAGCACGGAAAGGCAAATGAAGTTTCTAACAACACCTACATTTATGGAACAAAAGAAGCTAAGACATATTTGGTCAATATTTAGGTAATTAGTTGCCTGAACACTTTTCAGAAACTGTTTTTGAACAAAAACGGTCATCATTTCCAAATTCCATAGGTTATCTTTCTTTTGTGGAAACGGTTCTATAGAATTTGCAATTAACGTTTTCTTGAATACGGATCCACTCCTTACAAGAATCCCAGAAAACAAGTTATGAAAACCTCAATCAAATTAGTTTCCAATAACTGCTCTGCAAAACTGGTCCCAAAAGCAGCAACAAAAACGGGACCAAAAAATTAGCTTATATCTCCATCGATAGCAGAAAGGTGGAACCATGGGGCCCCAGCCCAAATAGCTGGAAAAATGTTTTATGTAGGTTGAGTTGGAGAAGCATGAATCCAGAAAAACCTCCATTATTGAATTTCGCAGTGCTCAGTTTCCACAAGTTATTGCTACCACTACAACCAAGAACTTTTAACCCCGAGTAACAACGGCAACTTCACACAAAGAATTGGAAGTATGTAAAGATAGAAACATCGCACGCAAAAATGAAGAGGACACTCCCACTCCTTTGACTGCCTTTACAGCACCCACTACTCGTCCAACTCTCCAGTTGCTTGGACTAGTATCATTAAATACATTTTTGAAAATGGTAAAAGACACATTCCGAACAGGTAGAGAAGACATTTAAGAAGAGTTGGTTGCCGTTGCTGTATCGTTGGGACGCTCTTGGTGTTTGGACAGAAACTTTGAAGCACCACAATTCCCATGGAAGTGGTTGGGTTGTGCTACTTTCAGTAGATCTGATATTGTAGGTCGAGGACCATCCACTGACCGACAACCAAAGCACTTCGTGCAGTTCCTGGAAGATCAATCCATATCTCAATGACGGATTTTGATCTCTAAACATCAGGAGGAACACTCCTATGCCAGTATCAGATCACACCCATTCTATGTTATATGGTAGTGGACTGATGGGATGCACGGGAGAAGTGCTCTCTTCTTCAAGAATATGTGGTCACAAGATGAAAGCTTCAAGGCACTGATTGAAAGTGATGGGTTATGGCTACAGAATTGGCTGCACGCTGAGCTTTCTGTTGGCCAAAAAACTGAAACTGCTTGGGGGTCTAAGGAGAGAGAATCAGAAGCAGCAGAAAGCCAAGGTGATGAGTGATATTTGGTGGACTGATAAAAAGGAATGGGCATCAGCTTGGACAGAGGAGGAAAAAAAAAGCTAAGGGATAGGGCTAGAGAGGAATTTCAGAGGATTGTCAAAATGGAGGAGATAAATTGGAAACAGAGATCAAGAACATATGTTAAAGATGGGAACTGCACCACAGTATTCATTGATAGTCTGGCTAATGATAACTGGAGGCATAAAATCACTGCTAGGCTCAGATTATGAACAAAATGTCGGAAAGAGACAATGAGAGCCAATAATGACCCAGGCTTGGATGGGATGGGAATGGCTTTTTTTGAGCAGTCATAAGTGGTAAGTGGTAAGTGGTAAGGCCACAGGTGATGAGGATGACCAGCGGCGACGGCATGTGGAAGATTATGGGGTCACCTGACCCCATGGAATTTTCTTTTTCATGCCATAGTTATACTGAAATTTTTAATTAGTTAATGAAAGACCCCATCAAAATGTAATTGTGACCCCATCATCACGGTGAACAAACCAGAATATCTTCCTCCTTGAATCTGTAAAGTGCACCCGTTTTACTGCCTTGATTCTGTTGTCCCTCTCCTCTTTCATTGCTCTTTGCACTCTGTCTCTTCATAAACAGATTTTTGTTATCTAGTGTTCAGATTTCAAAAAATATAATTATTGATCTAACATTCTCCACATTCTTCTTATACGATTTTAAGTCATTAAAGACATAACCAGACCATGCCCTAAACCTTTATTAGAAAGGCTGCCCAGCACCATGCAGCAACAAAAAATCGTTCACAAGGTATAAAATAACCAAACGCACCCAAGGTACCTGTTCTCAGGATACACAACCCAATCCTAAATTGTTTGAGTACGTCACATACAACAATATAATTTAACTTTGACTCAAAAGTAGAATCTAAACAAAAAAATTAAGGAAACCCGAGAGGTGTAGAACTATATTAGGAATAGCTACATCTACATTACCTTAACAATTCTTAAAATAGCAGTCAGAAGTTGAAGGAAGCTTTCATGTGACATGATTCTTAATTTGCTTGCAAGCGAGGAGCCTCCACCTGAACCAGCATAGAACAGTAGTAAGGAAAAAACAGGTCAAAAACATAACATGTGTTCCAATTGTGGAACCACCGTAGCATAGAGATTCAACGTAGAAAATTAAGATAGTTGACTTCGTATAATGTTTGCACAGGACATATTTTTTATTTATATAAATATATAAAAATCAAGTGATGTATGCTCAGGTCCCATTGTTTAACCTACCATCAGAATCCACGATTCGTTCTCCTGGTGCGCAATCTGACTCCAGATATTGGGTGAGAAGAAGAGGTAGGAGATCTGCAACCGCAGCCTTAATGGCATTTTTCATATCAGCAGTAAGGGTATCACGATATATTCTCAAAACAGAGGGGAGTTTCGCCTGAAAATAACCAGTATCCCAATGAGAAATGTCCTGAATCGGACACTGCTCACTCCGACTTTGACAAAGTGAAACAGCAGCCAAAGATAGATCTCTCAAGGGGAAAAGGATAGCAAACTATTTCGAAAAAAAAAATTCACAATAACAAGATAACTTCTTGAGAATTTGAGAAGCAATCTTAATGAACAAATGTCGAAGACTACACTTTCTAACTGAGTTCAATTCAAATGACGGCATGCCAATCATAGAAGTCAGTAAACGTTAGTGTTCTGTGTGACTGATCCTATCTTCTTATGATGATTTTAGCCCTTTCTTTCTTCAACTTTGTTTTCAAATGCGTACAATTTCTGGTCTTGACCCCAGTAGATCTATTAAGACAAGATTAAAAAGAACAAAATAACCACCCATAAGAAAGAAGAACAATAAGCGTCAAAATGTAGTAAATAATACAATGTGCATGCTACGAAGCAGGTATTTGTTAGAAATTAGAACTTTGAAGAAAAAAAATATAAGAAAACCTACTTCAGTAATACACCTGCACCTTCAGAACACAATCAAAATGACAAAGTAAGGATTTATGAGACACCAACAACTGTGTTAAAACATAAAAACTGCACATAATTACCTACCGTTCTTAGCAACCCAATTACAAGAGGTAGAAGTCGATCTCGAAAACTGGAGGTTTCTTCTTCATCTAAATGAACCTGTTAACAGGCCAACAGAAGTCATTATTTTCCTAATTCTAACAAATAGGGCCAGCTATGAAAAGGACTTGAACCCTTTCTAGGGACATGGGAATCATCCAGGCCTCGAATGGTCAGACGAACTTGATTTCAAACAACTATGCTAAAATAACCCGAGAAAACTGAACAACATAACTAGAAGTATGTGTGTTGGGTGGGGTTGTTTGTGTGTGTGTGTGTTTGGGGGGGGGGGGGGGGGGGTGGCGGCGGACTTGAACAGAACAGAAACAAGAAATACAAGTGTCTTACATCATCTACTTCTCCATTAGTGGGTAGGCTTGCCCTCGCTCTTGACAGTATTGATGCATCCATATTTCCAGCATCATGTATAGATGTACGAATAAAATCTGCTGAAAGAATGCTACAAGAATGAATTGGATAAGTCACACTGCATAATATCGTGCACTAAAAATATTCTTGCAAAAGAAGTTTTAGAAACAAAAAGAAGCTTGTATTGGAATCAGTAACAAGTTTCACAAAAGAAGGCTATGATTGTGAACAACTAAACTATAAGTTGAGTGAAGATTGATTGAAAACCATTGATTGGTTCAGTGGTTCAGAGGTATAAGAGTGAGAATGCACTCTGTTTTGCTTTGAAAGGATACCTGGAAGGCCAAGGTTTACTTAACAATCACAGCTCCACGTCGTTGGCACATAAGAAGGTAAACACCAACAAGATGAAAATGCAAAATACCACCTTAGCTCCAAGTTCCAACATAGCTGCGTTGTCCGCATAACTATGGCTAATGTGTCATCAAAAATGAAATTCTTTGGAAGGTATTATAGGAATCAGTTGCATTCTTTCTCTCTGTTTGTTCCATTTGAAGAAAGCAAAGATCCCAAAGAATGGGTTGTTCTTTTGTTGTTGGATCTCTCTTGGATTGATCAATATGGGTCCATAGAATATAACCAACAGGTAGGTGGTTTGAGTTTGGTTGAAGTTTAAGCTGATTTGCCATGGATTTAAAGATTTATGCTAGTGGGATAACTGGTATAATACAATTGGTCAACAATCACACTACTATCGGTAGGAGATGCTATGAGAGTATTTATCTACAGAATCACTTCCCATCTCCTAGGATATGATTCATTTCAACTAGTTACTTCAACACAGAAACATAGAACTCGAAGACTAATCTCATCTTTACAAGCAATCCACCTACATTTAGTAGCTGAAATTACATTAATGGGTACCTCGTTTAATGAGTAACTACATAACTCAAGTAGTTAGCTTCTAGATCGGTGGACTACTTTAAGAATGTAATTAGCAGCTACACAAATAACTACTCATCTATAAATTGTGTGTTAGGGTTTGTGAATACCCTAAACACTTTCCTGTTTCTCTCCAACAACAACAGCTAAGTGACTTCTTATCTTCTCGGTCCTAAAGACGACAAAAATATTTATAGTATACATGTTTGACACTTTAACTACTTTTTCTAACCAATAATGCATTCTTTTATTACACGACGTATTAACAAAACGAGTGGAAGGCTGTAAATGATCGACTTTTCTGTATTTCCTCTGAAGATCACTACAAGATTGTTACTGAACCCCTTTTACTGACGGATTCATCGCTACTCTAGCTAAATTAGGAGCTTGGCCGACTCCATATTATTCCATTGCTGAACCATTTTCTGCCTCGACAGACTGACGTATTAAACATAGCAGAATTAAAAGATTTTGTCGCAGGGCTAGTGCTTGGCCCTCATCTGCAGTCGACCTTTGTTAAACATAGTATTATTAACTCATATTCAGAAGTCCTCAGATATCTGTACAGTAGTTGCCATCCTTTTTGTAAATGAGGACTAAATCCATCATAAAGTAATGATGTTGCTGCAACAGGATAGTAAACTGAAGCAAGGTTCATTCTCTAAAACTTGAAGAACCGGTCACATGATATGTTGTGGACTAACTGATAAGAGAATCACAACCACCCAATTGGTTCTGTTGTGCAGTGATGCAGAGTGCCAGATATGGGAGATAGGAACAAGCGTTAACCTCAAGTGGCTACCTTCAATTTCCAACAAGCATCCTCAATGTTGACATCCTAAGTTCACGAGAATGGAGCATCATGTACTCCTCTCATTGGCAAAGTATTATTCAAAACATTTTCAAGTAAGGCGGCAAATATTAGTCTACATTAAGATTAACCATTCGAGAGTTTCCAACAACAATGAAGTTTCTTCACACCCCAATTGGGGAAAAAAAGGGAACAGCAGAACTTCACTATTGACATATATAATGGCATAAGGAAAAATAAGAGATTCACCGGTGTTGGGTAGACTTACCTATTTATGGCATCTACTGAAGCTGCTACATGATCCCGAAGATGACGAAAGCAATGTAGTCCAGTAAGCTCGTTTCCATCCTGTCGAACATCAAGGAGAAGATAGAACTAGATACTTTATGCCATAAATACTTATCCACATAACTCCCTTAATCCCTCTTCAACTTTTTGCATGAGGCAGCATTATCCTTAATGGCCTTTTAAAAAGCATTAATGCAGAGTGTGGAACACTTGTGACAAAAATAGAAGATCGAGTTCTTGCACTAATAGAGCGGGAAGCAGTGGGAAAATGCAGGAGTAAAGCTTGGCTTTTGGGCTTTGGCTTCTTTGAGCTTAATGCGACGTATTTGACCAGAACATAGTAGGTATGATTTTCAAAGGTGTAGAGGAACCTTTGTAAATGTTGAAAAGTTCCTTTTCGGCCAATTCACATGGTGCCATTTGGAAAGACTGGAGAGTGAATCCTAAGTTCCTAAACATGAGCATTTTTAGACTCGCAGAGTCACAGGTGTCAAATTCTTGGCAAAAGCTCTTTTACTTGCACACATAAATCTGTGTGGACAGAGAGGCCTTGACGACCCCTCAACTGCAGCCTCCAAGCGATAAGTTCTTTAATGATCCCGATTCCCCAAATCCTGATCCTACGTCTTGCTCCCAACCAAGGTCATTCTGACCTTAGTTTGAGACTCAAGATAGCGCATCGCGGACCTCACGTAGATAAGTGACATATTGAGATACTTAAAGGCGAGAGCCTAGTACACAGGATCTTAAAGTGCGACACTGAAAAAGGGATCCTTTAGATATGATCATTGGAGGCGGGATCAAAGGACACAGGATTGTGGAGATGAAACCCTAGGAGGTGAGATCAAAGGACATAGGCTCTTGCAGATGCAATCCTTACTGGTGATTTTGGGGCATGCCTTGTCCCCAGACAAAAGACTAGGCCCTGGCAGATTACAGTCGAGATATTGCATAGGAGATACTGATACGTTACAAAACAAAGAAGCAGCGCAGTGTATTATTCTAACGTCTAGTTAAAGGTAGGTATATCTACAAAGCCCTAATAAAACAAAAAGACTAGATTACCCTTGACATAAAAGCTAAATAACAAAATAAACTCTAATACAAAATACTACTTCACACAATACTACTTCACACACCCCAGACTCATATGATGCGAGGCCGGAGAGCATCAGGAGTTTGCCAAGGAGGAAACCAAAACGAACCGTGGTGTGTCTTGGTGAAGAAGTCCGCCAACTGAAGAGAAGAGGAGACAAATGGTAGAGCAATGGTGGCTGATTGAAGATGATGGCAAACAAAGTGAATCAATTTTAATATGTTCGTGCGCTCATGGAATACCGAATTATAAACAGTCTGGATAGCACTCTTGTTGTCATAGTAAGAAGGCGTAGGAGAAGAGAGTAACACTATATCCGATAAAAGTCAACGAAGCCAAACGACTTCAGAGGTAGCATGAGCCATCGCACGATACTCAGCTTCTGCAGTAGAACGAGCAATGACAGATTGTTTCTTACTTTAACATGAAATAAGAGTCACCCAGAAAGACACAGACGCCAGAGGTAGACTTGCGATCAAAGACATCCTTGCTCAATCAACATCAACATAAGCGCAAAGAGTCAAGTCCAAAGAAGAAGTGAGTAGCAAGCCTTGATACATAGAGCCACGAATGTAACGCAGGATACGAAGCAATGCAGCCCAATGTGTAAACCGAGGAGCACAAACAAACTGATTAACAATATGGACAGTGTAGGCAATATCGGGTCGCATGATAGTGAGATAAACAAGGCAGCCAATAAGTTCACAATACTCAGTAGAATCAGCAAGGGGAACTCCATCAGTAGCAGAAAACTTAGCATGTAACTCAATATCATTAGTAAGTTGAGCACGATGAAGAACGGCAATTGCATACTTAGTCTGAGTCAAAAAATAGCCTTTTGGAGAATAGGCAACCTCAATGCTAAAAAAATACCAGAGATGATCTAAGTCTTTCATTTCAAAAACCTGAAATAAATTATGTTTTACCTCATCAACAGTAGCAGAGTCAAAGCCAGTAAGAATTATGTCATCAACATAGAGCAATAGGATAACCAAACCAAGAGGAGTGCGGCGAACAAAAAGAGCAAACTCATGCTGCTAAGCTGAAAACCAATCTGTAAAACCACATCATGAAACCGAGCATACCAAATGCAAAGAGACTGTTTGAGATCATACAGAGCATGACAGAGGCGGCACATAAGACCAAAAGCATGAGAGAGCTCCAGAGCAGAGCACATGTAAACTTCTCCAAACAGATAACCATTGAGGAAAGTATTTTTAACATCCAACTAAAACAAATGCCACTAATGCGTACTAGCAAGCTACGAACAGATGTCAATTGTGCAACAGGAGCAAAAGTTTCCTCATAATCTATACCATATTCCTGAGAGAACCCTTTGGCAACTAAGCGAGTTTTGAACCGCTCCAAAGAACCATCAGAATGAGTATTAACTTTATACACCCATTTGCACCTAATAAGATTCTTGTCGGCCGGTAGGGGAACCAAGTCCCAAGTCTGAGTATCAGCAAGAGCAGTGAGCTCATCATTCATAGCATGCACCCAGTTAGGATCATTACAAGCCTCTTATATGACCGAGATTCAAAATAAGTATGTACACAAGATAAGAAAGAGAGATAAAAAGAAGAGAAACAACTATTAGTAAAACCAAATCTTACCGGTGGGCGACAATCACGAGAATTATACCGATGGGCAGGCAAATCAGTGTTCCAAAGCAGAGAGATGTTAGAGAGTTGGATAAGGGCGACGGACACAAATGTTTCGGAAATGGGGGAATAAGGTTGGAACCAGAAGAAGCAAGAGGGACAACCTGGACGTCAAACACTTCAAGAGTACCAATATATTACTCTAACATCCAAAGGAAAGAGATCAGTATGCACAAAGCCCTCTTTGGCAATAGAGACATGCTTGGAAGGGAGAGAGAAGAAAAGCAAGTGTTCGAGAAAGGCAACATGCCAAGACACATATAGCTTCTGAGTCACAGGATCATAGCAACAGTAGCCTTTTTTCTGGATTCCATAACCCAAGAAGACACGTAAGACACTACAAGCGGTAAGCTTAGTTCGACCCTCTTAGAGAGAAGACGAAAAAAATGCAACCAAACACACGAAGAAGTGAGTAGTTAGGAACCTGACCAATGAGTCGTTCATAAGGAGATGAACCAGAAAGAAGAGGAGTAGGCATCCGATTTAGAAGGTAGGTTGCAATAAGCACAGCTTCGCCCCAAAATACGGCAAGCACAAAGGAGGAGAGGAAGAGACTGTGCATTGCTTAGAATATTAAGATGCCTACGCTCAGCACGCTCGTATTGGGAGGGAGTGTCAGTACAAGAAGATTGGTGTATGATTTCGTGAAAGGCTAGAAACTTTATGAACTCACCGAGAGAATATTCCCAACTTAAATCAGAGCGAAGGGTTTTAATAACAGTTGACAACTGAGTTTGAACCATGGAGTGAAAATTGTTGTATACTTGGTAAAAGTCGAATTTGTGTGTCAGTAAATACACCCAAGTAAACCTACTAAAATCATCCACAAAAGAAACATAGTATTGAGCACCACCTACGGTGGCAACTGGGCAAGGTCCCCACAAGTTTGTATGAACAAGGGCGAACAGAGAAGTAGACACATAAGTGCTTTTATTAAAAGATAAGGTAAGCATTTTTGCAAGCTTACATCCACTGTATTCAGAAATCTTACTAACAGAAATGTTGCCCAAACAACCAGACCAATGTAAAATTTTCAAACGTTCACGAGATAAATGCCCTAATCTATAGGGATGGCATTTTGCTCCGATCCGACGGATATCCGAACTGTAACCGATTTTTTTATCCGAACTATAATCAAAAAATTTCCCGTGGATATAGTTATGGAGGAGGCAAGTCAATATCCGATCAGATATGGTTATTGTTAAATATCCGAAAATAACCTAACGGATATCCGAACCAAACTGAACCGAATCCGAACCGAACAGTATATATATAATTAAAATTAAAACTAAAACTCCTAATATATAATATAATATATATATACATAACTCCTAATATATAATATAATATAATATATATATATATTATATATATATATAATATAAAACACTAAAATGTCAATTTTTGTTAAGCGATAGTAATACCCAAATACCAGAGTACCCACTACCCATCCTTATTTTATGCCTTAAAACTTCCCTTGCATCTTTTTCTTATTTCTATGATTTCACTTTGAGGTTGTACTCTATTGTTAAACTGTTTTTCATTTCTTTGCATTGTTGGTTTAGTTAGTAATATTTGAATCGTTGTTGGTTTACTTACAATTTTCGAATTTCTTTTAATAGTTATGTAATATGTGATGTGTTATTTATGAGTTTGGTTTGTTACCAAAATATGAATAAGAATTTATTTTTTTTAAAATCACATTCAGATCGGTTTATGGCTGATTCAAAGAAAATTACGGATATCCATTCAGTTTGGAGATTAACCGATATCCATTGGATACGGTTATGGTGCTCCAATTTTAATCTTCGACGGATATCGGAATGGAAACGGTTATCGGTTAGCGTTCGGATATCGGATACAGATATCCACTCCGATCTGCTCTATTGCCACTCCTACTAATCTATAATGCCAAAGATAAAAGGACGGAGACTGTTGATTTAAAGTAAAGGACGACATGACTGTGGTAGTAGACTCAATAGGAATATGCAAAGTCTCCAAAACATAAAGATCACCAACTCTACGCTATGTCCCAACCTGCTTCTTGGATTTCCAATCCTACACAACACAACCAAAAGAGAAAAATACTACATCAAAACCAAAATCAAACAGCTAACTAACGGAAATAAGACCAAGGGACAACTGAGGAACATGGAACACATTTGGTATGGAAAGTAAAAAAGATTGATTCGGGAGAATAGACCCTATAAAGACAACGTGCATGGGGGAACCATTTGCAGTGGAGACATTAATGGGGGAAGCACGCCGACTCAGTAGCGACAAAGCATGGGCCATATGATGGAAACAACCCGAATCAAAAATCCATGTGGTAGGTAAGATACTTGTGGAATAGGAACCATGCAAACCTGACTGAGTGATGGTCATAGCAAAAGCGTGCGAATAATCCTTCTGAGTATTAGCCAAGAATGCAAAATACTGCAAATACTCCTCAAACGCGAGATAGGGTGAAGGACCATCAGTAGCAGGAGCGGCAAAAGCTATAGGGGCGAGGATACTTTTGATGTTGTGGGGACCAGTAGTGAGGAAAGGGCTTTGAGTGAGAATTGCGCCCATTTATTTGTAATAATTTAGGACACGCATGCTTCCAATGACCCTTCTGACGACAAAAACTGCACTCATCCACACTAACCGGAGGCTTTGGCTTGCTTGTAACCTGAATCAAGTGAGAAGCAGGTGTAGGCAATATAGGTGCCATATACTGAGCTGGCAGAACCGGAGGAATAGCAAACACCGAATGAGACAAAGGTGCAATAATCTTCAACCGACTTTCCTCAGGTATAAGCTCGCGCACTACACTATCAACTGTAGGTTGGGGAGAACGATGAAGCATAACTATATGAAGAGGCTCAAACTGATCACAAAGAATCATGAGAAACTGTACAAGACGTTGCTTCTCAAGATACTACACATAAACATCCTGTGATTGTAATTTTGTGGGTTCCATTAAAGCCAATTGATCCCAATACTTAGTCTCATTGTAGAATTCCTAAATAGATATACCTTGCTGCCTAGCACAGCGAATAGACAACTCAAGCTCATATTGCTTTGCAAAGTTGGACTCCAAATACATACCCCTCAAATAATCCCATACTTCTTTCGCCGTGTTATACTTGGAGAAGTTCGTGTCAATGTTGAGTTCCGAAGAATTATGAAGCCATGTAAGAACTTTTGCATTTTTAAGTTCTCCTTTACCAAGAGCAACTTTCTAATCATCCTTTTTAGTATCTATGATTTTAATGGGTATGGTTGTAGACCCATTAACATAGTCCCACAAACCCTTACCAAGTACAAGATTTTTGAAGACACTGGACCAATATGAGTAGTTGTGCCTATTCAAACAAACGCTAATTGCTCTGTCTTCCGCCATAGAGACAAACAATGCAGTATACCAACAACTTTCAGAGTAGACTCGTAGAGGGATAGAGTAGAGAAACAAATAACCAAAGAAGCTTGAGGGACTGCGAGATAACAATTATGGTAAGACTATAGAGATCGTAAGACGATGGGTAGCCGGAATCGTCGGGGGTCAGGTGGGTCGCAGAATAGTCAAACAAGGTTGGGAGTTGAGGGTCTTGGCGATGGAGTTCTGATGGAGCTCCGATGGAGGTCTTGGCGATGTAATCAACTGAGAGAGAGAAGCCGATAGAAACTACGGTGCAGTAATCAACAGAGAGAAAGAGACGAGAATAGAGAGAGGGAGACGAGAACAGAGAGAGGGAGACGAGATGCAGAGATCGTTAGGGAAAGAGAAGCTCTGATACCATGATATGTCGCAAAACGAGGAAGCAGCACAGTGTATTATTCTAATGTCTTACTGATTAAAAGTAAAAGGCAGGTATATATACAAAGCCCAAACAAAACAAAAAGGCTAGATTACTCTTGACATAAAGGCTAAATAACAAAATAAACCCTAATACAAAATACTACTTCACATATGCTTCGCCGGAGCCGATGAGCCTTGGTTTGCCTTAATAGGCTTGGAGAATGCAGGAAGGCTGCTCACTTGGCCCATGTGGGTCATCACCTGACAACAATTGTCCCCGTTGGCAGTTACATGGACACGACATGGTGATGTATGCAGTGGAGATGAACAATCACCATGTCGTCCACATATGCTAGACTCCCCATTACCTTTGATAAACAAAAAATTCCATAAGATCTTGGAGGACATACCAATGTTTCTGTATCTTATTTTTTGACACTTTTGGATGAGTGCATGCGTATTTCATATAAGAGTTCCCAAGTTTGAACCCTAAAAAAAATACCTACACCCGACACATCCCATGTGACAAAACTTTTTACCAATTTCTTACATATCAAGCAAAAACCGGGAAAAAAAACGTTAACCACTGTACACTTCCATTATAACAAAAGATGGAGATACAAAAGAGCCTCTTCATCAAAACATACTCTTGGTTCCATAACATTTATATCACAAAAAATTCTTAAACTACGAAAACAATCAAAATTTTCCATCAAATGACTTGAAAGTAAAGAAATGAGGCCAAAAGTTCTATAACTCATGCCATGAATCAAGAAGTAAAGCATTAAGTCAATAATTAAAACACAATATGGAACGTCACTAAATAAAAATAATAAGTTTCATCCACAGTTAAAGAGTATACCAGCAAATGCTGCAAATCATCCGTGACATCTAACGCTCCAGCACAATCTGTGGATGAAACGAGCTGTAGAAGAAATTAAAAGATTCAGTTTACATTCCAAGCATCAATAAACTAGCTAGTCTAATACACAATCCATAATGCCTACAAAACATTGAGAAACCCTGGGTTCTTAGGCAAAATTGAACCCCGTCTTGGAGCATTGTTTAGGTTCGACAGTTCTTTTTGGAAGCATTTTTAGGTCCAATGATATGTTGCATTTTGTTTGGAGTTGTACTCCCAAGAGGTGTTTAGATCTCTCTAACAGCTACTTCAGAAGTCACATTTTGTCATGTTCAGCCGTTTTCTGTACCTCCTGGAAGTTATTAGGTTGTACAAGCCTCTGTTTTTCATGTACTTGCTGGCTTTTGTTTTCAGCTGATCTGGTGATATACATATTGGCCGTGCTTTGGTATACAACCTATTTAATGACATTAGCTTGAGTATTGGTTGCATCCTTGTGGAGCTTGTCATGTTTGTCTGCTATTCCTAGTTTGTGTAACGTGCTCAAGGCCACTAAGATTTCCACCGCCAATGAGAAATCCATCAAGGTGTATAATATCTAGCTGATAAGCCACCATGAGCCACACTTAGCATATGAATTTTTTTCAGGAAACATTCCCAGCGCACACTCCTAACCAGGGCTATGCTTTAGTTACCACAATTACTGGAGGATGGAAAATTAATTCCTCTTAAATCTAGTGCGAACAATGGCATAATAGATCATGATCCGAAAATGTGTACTTACTATAGGAAAAACATACAAACTGGAGGACATGCACCTGTACGAAGTACTACTGTACATGGCTGTGCTTTTGTCTCTGTTACATGGTCTCTTCAAAATCAATCAAGTGCCCGTGTGAAAGATGTAACACCTTAGGCACTAGGAATCCCTCTTGTGAAGTATGAGGTCCATGAAGCTTCTAGGTTCATAAAAAGGGTAATAATAGAAGTAGTTTGTCTGTGACGCTCGGGAACTTGCCAAGAATCAACGCTTTCCTCGTCCACTAGTTAATCAAGACAGAAACTCTATGAACATGCTCATTCATTACGACAGTATACACAGAGCCCCCCTGTATTATTTCATTTCCTATTGTAGTAGGTTTCTTACTTCTATTGGTTGGTACTCTTGCATTATTTTAGGTTTATTTACTTCACACGTGAGTGAAATTTCCTCGTTTCAAAACCTTTTGTAAAATTGTAAGTTGCCATTTGATGCCCAATTAAAACTTTTTAAGATGATAATGGAACTGGATAGATTGATGGGAATTTTTGTGCTTCCTCAATGAGCATGGCATTCTTTATTATTAAAGGAATTGTGAGGGCACCCTTGAACATAATGACGTCATTGACCAAAAAGTCATAATCTTGAAGGTGCTCCCTCTCTTATCCTTACTATGAATGCCATAAATCTGGAAACTTCAAGGCTTTGATCTGAGGTTTTGTTCTTATATTCCAACTATAAGAAATAGATGTGCTTAATCTTGCAGGTGCATCTTAAGATTCTTCACATGGATACCACGTTTTGGAACACTTAGCATTGCGGCCTTCTTTGCCCCTTATCAATGTCGCTTCCGAAGGAGATTAATACTAAGGATGGATGCAGTAGAGTTGTGTCGTCTTTGAATAAATTGGTAGGGTTGCTATCATTTCTGGGGGTTATGGTGGTTTGATGGCAAGTCTGTTTCTACTTAAAGAAGGGAAACATCAACTAAGAGAAAAATGTCTTCTTTGGTATATGTTGCAGATGGTTCAGTTCCAGTGGAGATGGGTAGGACGCTTTGACAATGGGTGATGCTGAGAGGGTTCAAGGTAGAATGAGTTGGTACAATGATGTAACAAGCATAGCATGAGGAGGAAGTAATATTTCCTTTGGCAGATTGAGTGGTGGTGGTGAGATGAGTTTGACAATAGGTTAATGGAACGAGTGGGATAGCATCCAGAAGGCATGGGCTGACTGGAACTCAAGATGATCAAAAGCAGGAATAGTGGATTTTGTTGAAACGGTTTTAGTGTGAAGGTTGAATTTGCCCAAGCTAAAAGAGGGAGGCGAATATATCTGGACGTAATACCACATACCAAGCAGCTTGGTTAGCCACTGCACTACTCTATCATCTTCTACTAGACGACATTAACTGATTAGTTTCAACAGTCATTAGTCTGCTTATGGTTTGTTGAGGACCCTGTGATGCTGATTCATAACCAAAGAGTAATTTATTGCTTTAACAGCATTGACACTTTGAGTTTTTGATACCATTAGCAGTCTGGTACAACAGCTCAAAGGAATGTTCCAAACAATCAGGAGAGAGAAAATAAATGGAAGAACAAAATATGCAGCACCAGCAGCTACAGAAATAAGAAGAATACCAGGTTAAGAGCCGAAAGAGCTTGGTTAACATATAGTATAAGCCTCAATTTCTGCTGCAGAGCCAACAAATTACTCCTTGTCGCATTCAAGTCCTGAATTTCTCGAGCTGAATCCACCAAATCAGTATCCAAGAGCCTTATAGTCTCCTTCAGTTCACGGATCCGACTACACCCCTCGGCAATTTTCACATTCAAATCCTCCAACTGACCCTGAGCCTCGAAAAACGAGTTTGACCTCAGCGAAATCTCCTTCACCAGATGCAGTTCCACCACATCTAAGTACTGTGACAGCTTCTCCTGTAATCCCATGTTCTCCGACATGGTGGAAAACGGGCACGCCGCACGAAACGTGGCTCCATCCTCCAGCGCGAAGTCTTCTTTAAAATACAACGCAGGGACTTCACGCAAACAAGCCACCAACGCTTCCCCCTGACCTAATGCAATGCTCTCCTCCGCTGAATCATCGACACTCTCTCTGTTGCTATGGTTTCGAATGTCCTCAAATCTGCTGTAGGGACCGGAAATCGAGGATAAGTACTGTTGGAAATCAGATCGAGTCGGATCAGGGACGGTACCGGCGGCCTTAGTGGAGGCCAAAGGAGCGAATTCGAGGGGAGCGACGGCAGTAGATGAAGACCACCACCCGGCCCAGGAGGACGCGTCGTAAACGCCGGATTTTCCGACGTGCGGGTTGTTGAGGATTGAAGCTAGGCTTTGGCTAGTGGCATCGGCGGAAGAGGAGGAGATTGATTTGGACAAGGACGAACTCGTACGGCCAAGGTCTTTCCGACTATTATTGTTATTGTTATGACGACTGTTACTATAGTCTACGAACCTTCCCGATTGGGAAGGTCTCGAATCCATTCTCACGAAGCAGCGATCATCAATTGAGAAAACAAGGAAATGTGGGACTGTGATGGGCACAGCAGAAAGAGCTGTTGAGGCAGATCAACGTGAGAGAAAGTGTGTGCGTGTGTGTGCGTGTGTGTGTGTGAGAGAGAGAGAGAGAGAGAGAGAGAGAGAAGTTATATGGAAATACAGGGATTTTTTTTCTGTATATGTGTAGAGTTTGTGTATCGGAAATTCGGAATTCCGACAGATCGCTGCGTCGTCTTCTTTTCTTCCTCTGGTTTTCTTCTCTTGAGCCTTGTTGATCTTGATCTGGATCTGGAGGGATGATGCAAAAGTGGCCGATCTTTAGTGAACCGGTGGACCGGCTGTCCTGGGCGGCTGTTTCCCACCCGGTTTCTTCTTCGTCGTGGATTATTATTTATGAGAGTTGGAGGAAACAAACCTCACAAAACTCTTTCTTGTAAATAGTTTTTTAATATATAAAATTATACTAAATATTTCATTCATATAAATACAACAAAAAATTTAATATAGGCAAAAAAAATATTTGAATAATTTATTTAACAAATAATTATTTCTTAAATAAAAAATGTGCCAAGTGTTACTTTATATATTAATATATATGTGTAAGACTTTATATTTGTCTTTTATTTGAATAAAATTTGTTATGTGATTTTTGTTAAGAATTTGACCGCACTCACTAAATTTTTTGACTCCACCCTTGAGTGGTAGTGATAGTTTGTGTGTGTCCAAAGAATAATATTATTTGAATAAAATTTGTTATGTGATTTTTGTTAAGAATTTGACCACACTCACTAAATTTTTTGACTCCACCCTTGAGTGGTAGTGATAGTTTGTGTTGTCCAAAGAATAATATTCGACAAAACTAACTCATTTTATTTTTCCAGGGAAAAAATTATGTTGGCTTATATTTTATTAACACTACCTCATATGTCAAAAAATGACATGAAACGACCATTTCAATTATGTAGTCGGCTTCACACTTAAAAAATTTCAATTAGGATATATTTTCTTCAAAATATGTACGGTTAAATTTACAAAATTTTGCATCGTGAAAAAATCTTGAAAAAACAAAAAAATTTGAAGCTAACTATTTATGCCAAATTTGACCTAACTTTCGCATTTATATTTTTTTCTTTTTGTCTTTGTTCAAATTTTTCCTTAAGATTTTTATAAATTATTGACTCATTCTAAAATGTATAAAACCATATTTAAAAGTTAAAAAAAGTAAAAACAAACTCTATTTTTTATTATTTTTTCTTTTTTATTTTTTAAAATTTGGTTCATATTTATTTTTTATTTTTTTAAATATGTAGCCAAGACAAACTAATAATCTGTACAATTAACGTTTGTTAGCTTTATCTCAAATTTTTTGTGGATTCTTGGTTCATTTCTAAGAAAAAAATCTAAAAAGTATAAAATTATGTCTAAAGCTAAAAAAAAATTTAGAGATGAAAAATAAGTCCAAATGAATCTTGTTTAAGATTATTTTTATCTTTTTTTATTTGTTTTTAAATTTGATTCATATTTTTTTACTTCTATTAAATTTCTCGTCAAGATAAACTAGTAATCCACACACACGCGCACAAAAAACTAACGCAAAATAAAATATTATAGTCAAATTTTAAATAAAGACAAAAAATAATAAAAAAGAAGATAATCCAAATCGGACAAGATTTTGCTTAAGATAAATTTGTTTGATCATTAGTGCATAATTCTATTATGTATAACAAACAACAAGAATATATATTTCGTAGAAGATAATATACTTAAAATAATATAAATAGCCAAATCATCATAATTTACAAAAGAAAAAATAATAATAACTAATTAACCAGCCTAAACACCCATAATTTTTAAAAAAATCAGCAATAAAATAATATATTTAGAATATCGAAAGTCAAATAATAGGGTAATACATCACTCATAGTTGTAGAACAACCATTTGTTGGAAATTTGAAAGGTTTCGATGGTGTAAATGACACTAGAGAGTCTCTTGGCAATCAGAAGGTCTGTTGCGTTGCGTACCCAAGAACCACTGTTAAATGCTCCATTATTCTCCTTCATGGCTACTTCATTGCTAGCAACTCAAAGGTCATTTGGTTTCAACACTCCAAATGTCTTTCTTTGGTATTTATATACCAATCACGTTGGTTTTGTGCTACTATGAGAACACACAAAATTCAGTCCACCCCGAGTTCATTCTTCAAGTGAGCAGGGTCGGCTCTAAGATTTTCGAGCCCCAGGCAAAATTATAAAATTGGGCCTCAAATTTTTTTTCCAAAAAATAAACAATAAAATTATCTTCAAAATAACATTATCAATAAGAATTTTACGACATAAAGTAGGTTTATAATACTTTACATTTAGTTGATTCAAATTAAAAGTTAAGTTTCTATTCAAATTTGTTTTGTATATTTTAGTGATGTACGACATTTATATAGTAATATTATTAACAAAGATTTTTAGTACACTATTTAGGCTTACTTTGATAAAAGAACTTAAAATTGACTTATTTTTTTAAATAAATTTACTCATTTAGCGCGTATTTAGTAGTAGAATTGTAAGGCTAAAAATAATTCACGATACTAGCCAAAAATATGCTCAAGACAAAATTAAGTGATTTGCTTTTCAAGTATTTCTTTTTTAGCTATTTTGGTAATACATTCAATCAAACAAATAAAAAAGATTTGTTAGTCGAACATATGAGAACATTTGTCAAAAAGGCAAAAAAATAAGAACAGTTAGAAAATATGAGAACATTTGTTGCTCATTTGCTTATTATTTTCAAATAAAAAAAGGTAAAAAATAATTGGGAGCCAAACGATTTTTTTAATTCGTTGATTTGTTCTGCCCGGTGGTGTGGTACGTAGTGGGTTTAGTACGCCCCGCCAAAACGTCGGCTGTTAGGACGATGGGGACGATAGAGAGTCCTCTAACCCGATTCCGTCCTATGTGAAGCTCTCCCCGGGGGTGGGACTTAGCCTCAAGTTTAGGGATTGTGCCCTAGTAGTCGCGCTATTACAGATGTGCTACCCTTTCTTTGCCATTTTTACTTTTTTTATGCTAATGTTGGTGACTGGAGATAACTTTCTTCAATTATTCCTGGGATGGGAGGGAGTAGGTCTCGTTTTGCTGCTTAATCTTCAAGTTAAGGTAGGAAACTTCACTTTCAGCTCTTAGATTATGATTACAGTAGGTTGATTGTTAATTTTTGTCAACAAAGCATATCTAGGTTTAGTGTTCATTTTGATTTCTTGCAAAATCATCTTGTTCGTAGATAGATATGCTAAATTGATAGAGGGGTTATGATCTAGGAATCCCAAAGTTTCAAATTGTGTTGTTAATTTTTGTTTTGAACCGGAGATTTAGATTAGGGTTTCGAGCATGTTGATTTTTACTCAAGAACCCTAAAACTTATATCTGCTGAAAGTGACAGCTCACTCAAGCAAGTTCATGCCGCTCGAGTGAACTGTCTGTATTTTGTTATATCGGGTCCAGAAGCACAAAAGTTGTAACCTGTAATTCTTGAAACCGATCAAGTGACCTACTAAAATTCATCAAACTGCAAAATATTGTTCGGACATTTCGAACTGTAATTACATATTGTATTCACCTATGATATGCATGAACACATTGCACAAGTATCCATGAACACGTTGCACAAGTATCCATGAATACAAGTTGTATGTCCATGGGTCCCCACGGGATCTCGTGTGAGCGATTTGACCAAACGGTGACCACAACTCTATGTGGATATTTTGCTACTAGCACATGCATGAGATTTCTTTGTTGATGAATACGTGTGCAATTCTGGATGTTGTGGTAGATTTGGTGTATTGGGTTCAGTTGTCGAGCTGCTCGAGGTATTGTTGTTGGTTAGGGTTACGGTCGTCATACTGGTCAACCTTGGAAATGAAAATAGTGACATGGTCGTCATGCCAATAGTTGAATGTAATAGAGCCATCGTCCCTTTGAACTGCGGTAAGATGAACTGTACCATATGTTATTTAATTTTTTTTCCAAATAAAGTGTAAACTCCGAGGGGTCCTTTGGTCATTATAACTTCCGCTCTCATAACTTTGACTTTTTATATTTCTTGTTGTTTTGATAATAATAAAAGCTATTTTATTACATCTCATTTGAATTTTAGTAATTGACTTAAATGATTTAAAAATAATATTCTGAGAAATCGGGGTGCTACAATGCAAGTCTTTATTTCTTTCCCTCCTTCCCTTCCACCTTTCACTCTTTTGTTTTTAGGACGACCTTTCAATTTTTAAATTGGAGGACAACCTACACCATTGAGCATATCAATATTACTCTGCAGGAATAATTCTCTCAAAAATTAGAACTGGTCCTCAATTTGTAATGATTGACAACACCAACGTGGTGGCAAATAACGTGAGGGACCTGTATACCAATGATTGTGAATAAACACACTTAAGATGTGACTACAAAGGATTCCTTGTAGAGGTCCATGTTAGCCACGCACCTAGTTGGACCAATTTAAAAAAATCGCAGCCGGCCGAGTCAAAGTCAATTCGTCAAGTCTACTATGGGCTGAGCTCTGACCTGACCCACAACTTATGATGTGATGTTGATAACTCATTGGGCCGAGCTAGCCCATATCTCGATATGGTACCTGACTGAGTCCAGACTAGGCTTCATGACACATAATGTTCCCTAAGCACAAGAGACATTTTGTGGGGCCGGACCAGATGAATTACCTCTATGCCAAGCCGAGCTCACTTGTTTCAAAGGTGAAATCTCCACCTGGCATTCAATTAGGCCAACATGTGAAGCATGAGCTATTAGTCATCATTTCAAGGGTGAGGTCGTAATAAAATTCAGTTATGAATCACTATCACAAGGAGTGTGCCTAACACATGCCATTCGAAACTTGGTGCTCAAGCTAAAAGTAGTATGTAAGGTACAACACTTAAAGAAAAAAAGGTACGCCTAATCTTGCAACCTAAGCTTAGTATATTCCATCTTCTTCCTCTGGTACTGACTTAAGTATCGGAATGCTTCTTGACCCAACTTGGGTCAGTGAGGCACTAACCCTTATCCATAGTTGCAGATTTAGGTACTCAACTCAATGTTTCAAGCCCAAAATCATGAGTGGAATCGCAACGTGGATTAAAAGACTCCACATTCCCCAAAATTCAAAATACTTACAACTACATATTGCCATCTCACTTTCCCAAAACACGTTATGTCTCTTACTATAACTTGTCTCCTTGTAATATTTTAACACAAATACATGGCCCTCTTCATAGGTCAATGAATATAAGACAACTTTTCCAAACTCTCACTGAAACGTTTTCAAACAATACGGTGTAAGAATATTTTGAGTTTGTTCTTCATATGTGTCATTGCTCACAATGAGAAACCCCTATATGTTTCCTACATTGTGTCATATTGTACTTCTCAATGTCATCAATTGCAAGATCAACCTTAAATTATTTTTATTTTTCTATGAACATGTGGCTCTGTGCATTTTGTTCTTAAATTGTCATTTTCTTTTGCTTTTTTTGTTTTAAACATTATCTTTTCTTTTTTTTATCGACAAATTACCTTTCCCTTTACCAAGCAAAACTTGCCAACTAATTCGTCAAAAGTCAATGCCTCAACTTCCTCAAAGCCATCATGATCGCCATATGCAGCAACATCTTCATGACAGCAATCGCGGAATAAGTCGTCGGCGTCCCAACTAGCGAGGAATCTAGAAATTTCATACAGAAGGGTCACTTATTTAGAATAAACTTAAAAAAAATTCAGAAGTCACACTACAATATAATGAAAGCAAATACCCAAATTTTTCTTTATCAAATGCCTTTTTTGGAAATTTAGTTTAAATTTAAATTTAGATTGCATATAAAAAATATGGGAATGGGGTATGCGAAAAAGGATACCATTGTGAGTTTTAAATAAAACACTTCTTGTGTGTTGTGCACACATATTGTTACAAAATTTTAAATTTACGGTTAATCTCGAAATATTTTTTAAGTAAATGGTAAATTTTTAGATTTTTTTGAAAATAAAATTTAGAGTACATGACTGAAAGGGGTTCATATGAGCAATGTGGTCAATCTTTTAATGTGGCGATGATGAAAGTAAAAAATATGTCCATTTTGCCATCGTCGAATTAAAAAAATGACTAACACCATTCGTTTAAATCAATTTTGGTCGTTAGTTTCTAGATTTTATTTTTCAAAAAAATCTAAAAATTTACCGTTAACTTAAAAAATATTTCGAGATTAACCACGAACCCAAAACTTTAAAATATAATTTTATTAATAGTATATGCGCACACAACACACCTTTACTTATTTACTTGCAATGTCAATTGAATGGAAGTTGGAAGGGGAAAGCTTGCTGTATACATACAAATGAAAGATCACGTCATTAGATCACTTCGAGTTTTTATTTTGATGATTTAAATTGCCTATTTTATTTTGATTAATTTATTTAGTTGTCATAAAAATTCAAATCTAATAAGTATTTGACCTAAAAACGTTGTTTATAAGGTTTAAAAATTAAATTTTCAAAATAAATAATTAGATTTTTAGATTAATTGAGTTAATTTTTTTTAATAATTAAATAAATTTAATCTAAACAAAATAAATGATTTTAATAATTAAAGTGAAATTTTGAAGTGGTACTGCCTGAGCAAAGTCGAGAGAGAGAGAGAGAATCTGAGTAACAATCGACCAAACGACCCCTTCCAATCAAAACCATCCACCTCAGCCTCCCTACCTCCCTTATCCACACTCCTCTCCACTCCCACCACGAATCTCCCCTCCACTAAAAATCTAAAATCCACAAACCTTCCTTCCTCTTCCCTCATCACATAACTATCTCTCCTTCTCTCTCTCTCTCTCTCTCTCTCTCTCTCTCTCTCTCCGATCTTCGACAACGAAAATGTCTCTCACAATACCCACAAACATCTCGAAACCACTTTCATTACCCAGTCAATCGACCTGGAAATTATCAAAACCCATTACTTGTACGGTGGTATGCTCCTCAGTACAGCAAGAGCCGGCGGCCAAATCGCAGCCGCTGAAGGCATTCTCGGCGGCAATGGCGCTGTCATCGATCCTGTTGTCGGCGGCGGCTCCCGCAGTGCCTCCGGCTTTAGCCGACATAGCGGGGTTAACGCCATGCAAGGATTCGAAGCAGTTCGCGAAGAGAGAGAAGCAGCAGGTGAAGAAGCTGGAGTCGTCGCTGAAGCTGTACGCGCCGGACAGCGCGCCGGCTCTGGCGATTAAGGCCACCATTGAGAAGACCAAGAGGAGGTTAATTCTGTTGGAAAATTTTATTCAATTAAAATCAGCTTTAATTCAATGTTTAGGTTTTAATCAAAGTTGAAATTTTATAACCCAACAGGTTTGACAACTACGGGAAGCAAGGGCTGCTGTGCGGGTCGGACGGGCTGCCCCATTTGATAGTGAGCGGGGACCAGAAGCACTGGGGGGAGTTCATCACACCGGGGATCCTGTTCCTGTACATAGCAGGGTGGATCGGGTGGGTGGGTCGGAGCTACTTGATTGCCATAAGGGATGATAAGAAGCCGACCCAGAAGGAGATCATCATCGATGTCCCCTTGGCTTCCAGCCTGCTTTTCCGTGGATTTAGCTGGCCTGTTGCCGCCTACAGAGAATTTCTTAACGGAGAACTCGTTGACCCCACCGTTTAATTAGTTCACCATAGCCTGTTGTAATTTTTCTTGTATTTGTTTTGTGTAAACTCTTGTGTTTATTAATTTATACCTAATGCTTTTGTTTGGGAACCACTAAAATTGAACTTAATTTATATCCATCTTTATCTTTAAATCCTAAAATTAACTTCTCAGAAACCTTTAAATGCTGATGCTCTTGTGTTGTCTGGATTTTTTTACTTCTTATAATCTTTTTGCCTTTGTGAACTTTTTCAAACTTTTTGAATTATCTCTTTGAGGAATTAGGAAATTTTGGAAAAAAAAGTTGATTCAATATAAAAGATCCATTTCTTTAATTTCTACCTCTTGTAATCTTTAGTATATACTAGTTTTAATTTATTAGGATGGGTTATTCCATATATAGCACGAGCCGTTTTATTGATACAATTTGTGTCGATGCATGATTCGTCTTACGAGCATAAACCGTTTCAATCAACCAAATTGCAGACTAACTAAGCTATTGCATGACTGCATTTGAAATTTAAAATAAAAGTGCAAACGAAAGACAAAATATTAAAATTAATTTCATGTCATGAATTACAGTTTCTAATCTTATACAATCTACTCGAATAGTAAACTAAAATCTAAACAAAATACAAATTAATTGGGAGGAACCTCTATTTCGATCCTAAAAAATAAGTTTAGCCAAGCATGGTAGATTAAATCTTCAAGCTTTACACGATGAAAGTCGTGAATATTATTCTTTTCTTATTATTGACTCTCTATGTAACGACCCACATTTTTATGTAATTATTCGGAAATAACTTTGAGATAATTTG
>JABCMJ010009418.1:0-22692 GCA_014822125.1 Arbutus unedo | reverse complement strand
CTGCAGCCATTTGGGAACCATTGGGGTTGCCCTAACCCTAGGTGAACTTGAAAGAAATGCCCACTTACACTTACACTGGCTCACAACTGCATAACCATCCTTGTCGCCAACGCTCATGCATATCAGGAGTGTATATGGTTCAGATTGGTGCGATTCTGTAGGAATCTCATAACTAGACCATTTCTAATGGTCTAAGAAAAATGTGAACCAAAACCAAACCATTATTAAGGTGAAATCTAACCAAAATCAATCCTCAATTTTGGATCGGATCGGTGCGGTTTCCGGTTCTATTCGCAAAATAGCAAAAAATTTTACACCATTAAAATATTACAAAATAGTCCAAAATTTCATTAATATTTGAATATCCAAACTACCAGTCTATCACCATGCTCACTACGAAAAAAGATCAAATAACTCTCAACATAGTCTAATCACCATCGAGATAATTTGATGCCTTGATGGAATGAACTAGAAGAGAGAAAAAGAGACGTGAGAGACTAACAAATAAAAATACAAACTATTTAATATGATTATATTTAATAACCTTGTTGCCTATTGGAGTCTCCAAAACTTGGAGAGTGGATAATATTTTTGAAAAAAAATAGAAAATCGAAGGTTTTTGCTTGGAAAGTAAAAATATTTTTGGGAAGTGGAGTAATATTTTATTTTCTTAATTACTTAAAGAAAGTTGTATAGTCAAATTATTTTATTTCCTCAATTACTAGTATATACATATGTGTATATATATAGGTATATATATAAATTTATATACTTATTATAAATGGTTCCAGTTCAGTTCGAACCGCGAATTGATAAAAAAAATCAATTACCGAACCAATATTTACGATTTTTACTTTTTTAGAACTAGAACCTAACCACTAGACTATAGAACCAAACCAAAATGAACAGTTGAATCGATTCGGTCCGATTTTTTGATTTTTCGGATTTTCTTGGGTACCCCTAATGCATATAACACCTATTTTATTACTTATAAGAAATATTTTTATATTCATCTTTCGTTATTTAATTAAAGTAAATCATGAGAATGTTTGGTGTAATTTATATATAAATGAAACAAAACGTTCAAACTGTTTTGTCACACGAGTTGTACAATATTGTCCTAATGAATTTTATAAAAGCAGTCTCAAATTAAGTCATTTTTTGTCAGACTTATTATATAACTACAAATAAGCCAAAAAAAAAAAAAAAGGAAGCAAATTTAAGATTAAAGTAATTTTATTTTTTAAGATCAAATAAGTTTTAAGAAAACTAATTACTTTCAATTGGTATCAAACATCGTTCATTAATTCTTTTGAAACTTGCAAAACCCTAAGCTCCAATGACTAGTAAATAATGCAAGGCCATTTCTCATCATGATCCGAATTTTGATACCAAAAAAAGGTACATAACAATACCCCATAAAATCCAAGTAGTTAATAATCACCAAAGACAAGACTGTTGCAACGGAGTACAACACAACAAAGCTAAATGTCATATAATAAGTACAAAAACATCCTAAATAGATACTCAGAGACCAAGTCCAACGGTGCGGCCATCTCTGCGACGGAGCCCAGCAGTGTACTGCTTCTCCAAATCTAGCTGTAGTTGTTCCATCTGCTTCTCTGTTTGTACGCCGCTGCTTTCTTGATTGTCGGGCTTGAGTTGAGGTGATTTCACGTCGCCCTTTACACCCTACAATTCGCCATAGGTACCAACGCAACCTCAGACTCTAAAAGTGTGTTAGTACGTGGGAACAGATTTAGAAAATAGAGTTACACATTCAGGAACAAGCAAATGGAAAGGGCATATCATCACTTCCGGTTTCCGAGTAATTTTTCTTTTGAGGAAAAAAAAATGATAGCAAGGGAGAATTACCATGAGTTTGTTGAATTTTTCTTGTCGTTCTCGATCTGGAAACAGAGTTGCATCCCAGCGATGACCCGGCTGTAGATGACGGCATGAGGATTGAACAAAACATAATGAATAAATGAGTAGTAAAGATTGGGAATTACAATAGAACTACCGAGGGACTGCTCTTTAGTTATAAGGAATCAATGACATGCAAGAACCAAAAAATGCAAGAGGGAATGATATGTGAAGTGGTCGAATTTGCTTCTTTGATTCCCCATTCGGTTCTCTTTCCCTCCATAAATCCCTCCCCCAATCCCGCAGTTTATTACCCTCAAGTTGCACGCATGTGCGTTTCCAACGGGCGTGCATCTACTTGTTTTCAACGGGTAACAGTCACTATATTTCTAATTGTATCTGTATGCAACAGGTTACATTTGTGGACTGTTGTAATAGCTGCACACGGTGAGTGTCTATTGTAATTTGTTATAATAATGAATTTTGTCATTCTCAAAGAAAAAAAAAACAAAAATCCAGTTAAATTTTGCTTCAGATAGATAAATCTTTTCAAAGGCATTAACAGAACTGATGCCTCTGGTGCAAAATCATCATACTTCTTCCCTCCCCTTTGGATCTGTGATGTTGACATTATTCTTCCACAAATGCATTTCAAAAGTAAGAACTAAATACGGCAAAAGCAACCACAAAATGACATGAAAGAACAGTCTGGTAAATACCTCTTCAGCAGCAGTGCTCTTCTTACTCCCCCACAGCAGCTTCTTCTTTTGATCGGTGGACATGTAACCCGTTCCAATGAGGTTTTTATTAACTGTTGTGTTTTTTTTTTCCCGGTAGGAAACAAACAACAAATGAGCATTCCTCATTGATGTCAAAAGATGCTCAACATTTAGCAACGACGATTACATCAAACAGAATATGGAACAATTTTTTCCAAAAGGCAACTGCAGCAACTTATGAAAGGTAAAAATACTAAAATATAACTCGCGATTGTCACTAATATTAACCATGCTACGGCAGCAGACTCCTTCCAAGGAAAGGTCTGAAAAGAAATCGATGTCAAAGGTTACTTAGACCACTACCACGCAATTGGATTTATAGGCAAATGACCTAAAAAGAGCTTCTACAGAAATTAGTCAACCAACCACAAATGATACTAAAAATATATGAACGGGCCCAATGGCCCATAAGATATGTACATGCCTAGAGGTCAATCAAGTTTCCAGTAGATGCTCAAGACCTATCGCAAGTTCGAGCGAGTTCAGTAGCCCAATTCAGTTTGAGATGGAAATTGAATATAGCAACTCATTCTCGGGGGAAAAAAAGAACAATGAAAGAGAAGAATACTGATGAAGATTTCCAAAAACTATCTCCACCACACCCTAAAATCAACACAGCTGCAGGAAGCGGAGGATCGCAACAACCACATGACCTTGACAAAACTTAGGAATTATGGAAGATGGAAATCAGAAATTGTTCAAATGTTGACAATTCTAAGTGCTTGTTGCTGATATCAAAGGCAGAGGTGGAAATAATAATTCAGTTTATATGTGCTTTAGTATTTTTGACCTCAGTGGTTGGATGCCATCCTTGTAGGTTGCAGCATATGCTGATGAAAAAGGAAACTGGAAGTACGCGTCGAGCTACAACTATACTACTTTCAAGACATTGCTCAACAAACAAGATTTTGAGTTTGATGTTTCAACAGAAAGTATAAAAATCCACTCAGAGAAAGAGACCAATCATCCATCTGTCATGACCCAACTTCAGGAAGAAAATGCATTAAACTAGACCGAGTTACGTGATGACGACCTCCTGGACAATAAATGGCAATAGCAACTATTACCAGTTCAGATGAATCTGAATGCATTACTTATAACCTAAAACAATTTGTCTATCTGGAAATTAACGCAATTTCATGGAAAAAGCATCAAAAAAGAAACAGCTATATACAAAAATCGCAAATAAATAATAAAAAAAATCAAACTCTTTAAACAAGCCCAAATAAACTCCAAAAAGGCCCTACACATCACCTCTTGTATCAAAAGACTCGAGAATACAAATTGCTCAAGTAAATGGGTCAACGCCCCTAAGGCCCAACTAACAAAATCCTCCCCATTACTCTTTTAATCAAACATCATCTTTTCTGCTCCACCAAAACGACAATGACTCTGTTCGCTGCATTTCACAACTCTATAGTCCAGCGCCCCCCACTCCAACAATGATTAAGATCAAGCCTATTTCTCAAGAATAAAAAAAGTACCAAAACATAAAAATTCAGGAAGTGAATGAAAAATATTCTCTTTCCATCCATTTTGTACAAGAACATTGTATTCCTAGACAACTAAAGTTATCCACTGTAGGGATCCAACACCCCCAGTGTCTTCTTCCTTACAAATAGGTAATGTATGATGATGCAGTAAGCACCACAAGATTTACTTTCAGCCCAAAGCAGCAGACTAGACCCCTTCCATTTGAAACACACCAAACCTAAGCCCATATCCACATACAACTCAAAAAGCCAATAGTGTACACCTTTCTAATCCTACAGATTGTGCTGGGAACAAATATGCAAAAGAATCCCAAAGACGGATTCACCCGACTCATGTTCTGCAACTGACACCTCTTTATGATTGTAATCCAAGACAGGTCCAGAAAAATCACCTCAAAGCACTACTAGCTGGAAAACAGTGTTCTCCAATACCTCAATCTCTCAATACTTCCAAAACTTGCCTCTCAAAACTTTAGATAGACCCTGAAATATGTCCACAAAAGAATAGGTTCCATGAAAACAATCACTCCATAAGTAAGACCTCTAAAGGTGGCTTCTTCTGTGTGCAACACAATGAGTCCCCATTGGCGCTTATCTCAAATATTCACGTAAACATATGAAAGAACAATTGGAAAGATTAGGTCATTTCTAGTAAATAAGGATTCAAGAAGATATTTTTTTAGTTTTAGCTATACCACATGTACTCCAGTGAAACTACCGGGTGCGGATGCATTATCTAAGGATCAGACAACCTAGAAGTGGAAGATAGGTAGATATGGATCCAAAATTGAAAATAGGTGACTACGCTAAATCATAATGTCGTAATATATAATCTCATATGAGAGTGAGTTACGAAGAATGAAATTTGTCCCGACTAAAAACATTGATAAGCCAACTAAGCTCTAAAGTCTAAACTCTTTAATAAAGCTAATTAAACTTTCCGCTTGACTCCAACAAAAAAAATAGTAAATCCTATCTGCCAAGGCCACGAAAAGAAACAATAAACGTACGCTACAACAGCCAACATAGCACATGGATGGTAAATACATCAAAATGCATGTCCGGCTATGAAATGCCGTATCCCATACGCATCCACACACAAAATGTGGATCCATAGAACATAGGTTTTGCCCCTCCGACCTTAAAAAGTCAAACAGTTAATGCAGCAAACCCCATCGAGATTCACTTTTAGCTGGGTCGAGATTAAGAAACTCTATGTTGAGGGTGCCTTTCAAAACTACGCCTATTATTAAGCAAGCAAAGATGGAACCGCAAGTAGGTTTATCATCAATCAAAACTTCTAAAGTAAAAAGACCAAAAAAACTAGATAAAGATAATGCTCTACCTAATTCCGCAGCTTTCATTGCAGCAATTTTGGCAGCGTCAAAGTCATTAGCAGCCTCAGAGCCTTTGGCATGAGCCTCCTCTGAATTTACCTTATCAACAAGCTCCTGGGCATGCTTTGAACTTGAAGTCAGCCTTTCATCAGCTGCACTGGTAAACTTTGACACTAATTGATAAGAAAAAAAAAACAATTATGATAAACAATATTCAACTGAAAACTCACAAATAAAGAAAATAAATAATTAAGGGAGGAGAAATAACAGAAGAGAATCCTTTTGATTACCACCTTTTCCATGATCAGTGCCCAAGCTAACCAACTTTGGCTTTTTGGCAGCATATTCGGGATTTTCACTACTAAGACCAGATTTATCTTCAAACTGCTCCCGTGGTGCTCTATCGTACCGGTCCTTGTGTCTACTAGTTTCTCGATCATCATATTTCTTCTTTTCCTCTTTGGTATACTTTTGACCATCAAATTCTCTCAGATCACTATTAGAAGCTTCTTTTGAGCCATGTTTGGTGCCATCCCTTCGTGAAGATGAGTCATTCCGACTTCCCCGTGATTCTCCATTAACAGGTGAAAGATCACCTTTATGATCCCCCAAACTCCTCCGAGATTCCCTCTTTTCATCTCGCCCGTCTCCCTTCCCCTTGTCTTTATCCCTGCTTCTATTCCTTGAACCATCAGATCTATATCTAGAATACTTATCATCACTACGCAAAGGTTCTCTGGATTTGTAATGCTCACTTTCTCGCCTTGTATCATCTCTATGCTTTTCATGCCTGACATAGTCATCCCGCCTATGGTAGTTATGAGAAGTCCTAGAGGACTGCCGATCGGAGTTCCTATAAGAATCACCACTTCGTCCACGGTGGCTCCTACCAGAATCCTTATCTAGGTCCCTCCTATCATCATTCCTTCGCCGAGAATCAGAATCTCTTCCAGGATTATCCCTAGAATAGATTGGACTAGAGCTATGCTCACGTGTTGGACTCCCTGCACAATAGAAAGAGCAACGGTTAGAGCACATGTTCAGGGCCAAAATGAGCGACCAATATGTTACAGAACTGCTTGAAATGATGAAAGAAAAGATGACTGCATATTTAGAAAGCATCTCTCATGCATTTGTTTCTTCCTCCATGAAAACATTACATGATGAATGAGAGCTCAAGACAAATCACCTATACGTCAATACATGGATTCCAACCATGGGATAGTGGGGATTATATGCACGTTATGTGCCATCAAAAACCACATCTCCTAAATTTTGAGAAAAATCCATAATAATGTTGTTGATTATCAAAGTCACTAACAAAAAATTAATGCAATAATGTGAAGACAAAAGTAGCGAAAAAACTAAGCTACTCTCCTTTACCATTTGTTTAAGATGGAAAATAAATATCCACGAAGAATACCAGCAAAGCCGTCATGGTGCAACACAATCGATACAAGCAAATGGTGGCAAATTTCAATATTTTCATAATTGTTGGCATTTGGAGGTAACCCATGGAAACAGGTACCACCAATTTCTTAGGGGTCAGGTAAACCATGCATGCTCTACAGCTTATATGTTTCTCTTTCTCCACATGCTTAACTATGAACTTTTGTTCTACCTGACAGTTACATTTGGAAGCCTCACCTTGGACAGTTTCTTTTTCCGATGTGTTGGATATACTTTACAGCAATGCCTAAAAAGTGTCGCAAGCTATTTAGCACCAACACAGACATGATACATCACACGGACACGAGACCGACACTCCGATACACAAGTTTTCAAAAAATAGAGGACACAACACATTTGGAGCACCTCACAATATATTTTTTTGTCATCAAGGATAAAAAATGAAAAATAAGCATGTACTTATAAACTTAACACTGTGTATGCCTTGAACATTATTCACAAAAGAATTCCAAGAATAAGTGTTCCATCACTCATACACGTCTTTCTGATCAATAAACAGTCATTTGTGACATAAGAAAGAAGACTTCCCTAAGCTTCAGTTTAAGCCTACTATATCATTTGACACCCCTGACATGTCCTGCGAGTGTCCATTAGAGTGTTTCGAGAGTATCCAGAGCATTTTTAAGAGTATCCTCCGAGTGTCCATACCAAAAACATTGAGACAAATTGGACACTTTGATTTGAGCATCCAACTTCCAACTTCGGTACGTGACGTGTTGTCCATGCTTCATATGTTACAAACCTACATGGAGTGTCCCAAATACTAGAATTCACTTTACTTGATCCATAAATGTAGTGTCAGAATTCTATAATTCACTTTGAATTTAAAAATGATGATCTTTTCTTGTTTCCGAATCCTATGATGTGGTGGGTCCCAAATTAACTTAGAAGTCACCATACTGGAAAATGACACATGACAACGTAGGATATTGAGCAAGGCTTTGAATATAGCCCATTACATAATGTATCCGCCGTTACTAACGAGATTTTGGACCTCCTATAAGTTACTTACATATGTATCGGCCGATAATGTCCAATATCGGCCAGTACATGGCCATAACTCCGATACCGTTGGGTATCCCAATACAGCGATCTAAAACCCAGATATTGAAAAATAAATGGGGGGTACTTTGGTGGGTCTAAGGCTATGTAGCACTAACACGAACATGTAACACGTAGCATAACACGGACACAATAAATTTAGACGAATTATCTTGAAACTTCATTTTAACTATAAGATAAGGAAGGTTTGCGCAAGTCTGTAACAAATGGAACTAGCATAACAAAATAGCACGTAGCATAATATGGACACAATAAATTTAGACGAATTATCTTGAACCTTCATTTTAACTATAAGATAAGGAAGGTTTGCGCAAGTCTGTAACAAATGGAACTAGCATAACAAAATGAAGAAAAACTTTGAGATCAACCAAATGAGACATTAACAACCCTTGGCAACCAGGCATATAATGAATTTCACAAAAAATGCCTGCATGCATTACCGACAGACAAATCTATAAGAGAGACAACAGTTAATAAACTAACCATCAGAAGACGATGATCCACTAACTGGAGACCGGCGCCTATACTTCCTGTTAGCTGCATCGTTTGAGGGCTTACGAAATGCCGCCTTTGCATCAGCAGTATCTGGGGATGAAGACACTGTTTTTGACTCCATATTTGCTAATTGGTAATGCCTGACAAAAAATGATAAAAGAAAATTGTAACCTCATCCATTTGCTTCCTTTAGTTTGATACAAGGAAATATTATTAACTGGTGCCAACTGCTGATATTTTTTAGGAAATACAGGTAAATAGGTAAAATATTAGTACCTAGGCAAATTTGAGTTGATATTTTATATCATCTTATTGTCGCTTGCATATTTCCTCTTACTTGGTAGCTCACTTATTTCTTTTGGATTTACATGCTTGAGAGATTTTATCCTAGGTGGATACGCGATCATCTCGATTGGAGCAAGGTTCCTAGGAGATTTTGACTTGAGAGCACAGGGGCGAGGTCCGGGGCAGTTTTGTCACCCGGTGGGAGGATCCTGGAACTAAGGATGTGAGTAAGGGGATCTTGTAGTGCCATTTAACTATGCCATAGTTCATGATTTGAGAAGGATTTCTGGTAAGAGGTGCGAGTAAGGGGCTCTTGACGAAACACCACTGTAAAAAGCAATATGAAGAAGAACTACTAAATGACACCAAAAAGTTATTTCTCTTGATTCACATCCACTTGCATTTAAAGTAGATAACACCAATGAACCAAATGACAGGTTCGAAAATTAAATTCACTCGAGCAATTCAACAAATTATTTGATCAAGTAGAAACCAAATGCTTACCAACAAGAAGTTATGCTAGAATACCCTGATAAGCATCTTTTAAAAGACTTAATAACGCCGGCAATAGTTATAACATGCAATTTGAATCAAATTTTGCTGTCACTGTTGCCAATTGGAAACACATTTGAATGCTTCATTTACTCCTCCTACACTTAAATCTTGTCTACAACTGAAGATACTGAACGAGATAACTATCATGTAAAGCTCCTTCTGAGCATTCACAGCAGCCGCACATAAGCATCATTTCCAAAGATGCAAAAAGATTGAAATACTCGTGAGATACTGAGAAACACAAATCAGGACTTACTGATAATCGATAAATTACTCATATGCTTAAGCACACCACCGTTTCAAGCCCCCAAAAAATGCTACAAATAAGGGCCCTAAAAGCTTAATCGTCTTATCTACTTCTAAATTACCAATAAAAACAGCACAGAGAGCGACGAACAGAAAGAGAAGAGAGGACCTACCTGTTCTTATCGTTGCCGGAGCTGCTTGCTGTGTTCGATTTAAGGTTAGGATTTTGGGTGGTTCCCTGATTCTGACCGATTGGTTAATTCTAGGGCTCGACACATATATGTATTCTTAGTTTCGCAAATTTGCCACGTAACTTGAAAATATTACAGCGTTACCCCCAAAATTGCGTCGAATAGTCAACGGATATATACAACTACCATACTGCACATACCAACAGTATTAAATTTATGTTAAAATTTTAATTCATTTGTTATTTAAGCTATTAGCAAATTACTTTGTGTAAATTTTTTGATAGTGAACATTATCTATAAAATCAATATAATTTCAACCGTTGTTGTGAAAATATAATTAAAAATTTTTATACTGTTGCCTATTATGATATAGATTAGTTTGAACTATGCATGTATAATAATATCTTGGAAAATAAAAATTAATGGAAATTAATTAGTTTATCAACTCTTAAAAAATAGAGTGTTCAACTAGAGAGAGAAATGGTTTTTTATTTATTTCTTTAAGTCGTGAGGTCCATAGATCCTACTTAAGATTATTCTGTAATAATTTTGTAGTGAACCTAACCTTAGTCGTTTTTGTGAAAAAACATTTAGAGGACTTCATGCCGTTATTTATTGTAATATATATTTTGTAAAATTTATACTTTTATTATACTAAAAATAAAAGAATTGAGAACATAAAACTATTGGTGTAATATGATATGTCCCATTTTGCAGTTTTATATATTTGATGTGTTGTATGCTATCGAGCAATAATTGAAAGTCTTATTACACCTAAGGTCAAAATTAATTGACATATCAGCCCATCAAAAAATGATAACTTAACACTCGGATTCAGTAATCAATCCAATATAATACTTGATGGTGTCAAAAACTGGTAAAATGATCTCGAACTCCTACTTTGACCCCTACAAATAAGTTCGATGATTGAAAGCAATTGTCTAGCTGAGAATCCTATGACAATCAAGTTAGATCTTTGTGGAGAAATAAATAGCAATATTATGTATGTACGAAAGGGTGAGAACATAGTGTGCATAAGAATTAACTAACCAAGGTGAAAACGTTCGAATGTGATCTACCCATATACCCAAGGTCACGAGATAAAAGGGAACTTAAGGTTTTGATACAAAGTTGTAACGCTTCAATTTTTAAAAATGTTAAAAAAAGAATACAAGTAACCAAAATCCAAAATTTCATTGATAAATAAATATAGTACAAGTTTTGCTCTTATAAAAATATGAAATACCAAATAAAGTCTTTTGAAAATGGGTTATATAAAAAAAACTTTAAGTAGGAATTTTAGAGCTAATATAAACATATATAAAGTAAATCAAGGGTTAACCGTGTCTTCCTCGGGAAAAATGTCTTCAAGGGGCCGGATACTCTGATTCAGCTCCGTCTTCGTCGATACTTGGCATAAAATGTCAAGGGCAAGGAAATATGTACCATGAGTTATGAGGCTCAATATGTTACTCTACCTTTATATTTTTATTTTTTAGTGTTTAAGACAATAAAGTAGCACGAATCATGATATAAGTAGTTGAATAAGAAAACAGTAACACGTATGTACAAAATAAATGAGATAAGATGATGTGATGCCAAAACTAGCTCTATTAGTGAATTTTCCAAGTGTCAAGGTATAATCTTGAGTGTCATCAAAACTTCAGATATTACACAAGTCCTCGACTAAATTATCAATTTTCAAAATGACCGCACGTCTTATCAACAAATCCAGTATAGGGTTCTTGTCCGATAATGTTTCTAACCACTATACCAACCGTGTTTCCAACCACTACGTTTTCAGTTGTTGATTTTCATCCGTCATGTCCCTAGTACCATTATTCTCCCGTTGTTATATTTTTCATACATTGCGCCCACCCCAAAATACTTCCTACACACGTCTCCACGACAACCAGACTTCACAAATAAATGGCATGGTATTGCTGATGACATAACCTGGCTAAAGACACCGCTCGGATAAATCATGACACGACTAATGGCACAAACTCGACTAGTGACGTAACTTGACTTATGACACTTTATGGTTTAAGTCATAGCTCGATTAATGACCCATCACAACTAAATGACAACCATAATATCTTCACAGGGAATATAAAAAGTCCATAACAGTTATCCACAAATTCCAACATAAACTCTAAACTCAGTTATTCGCACAATATCCTATATTCTTTGCATCTAACGTTTTAAACCTTAAATTCCATGTGAGTATCACTATCTAGCATTCTTCCAAAATTCATATAATGGATAATGATGATAAAAGCAATTTAAAGCATCATATTTACAACAAGAAATAATAACATAAATAAATACATGATTGAAATTGAAATACATGATAAGTAAAACATATAATAAAATGCAAAGTGAGAAATAAACTAAAATGTCATAAGTTATTTTGGAGCTTAACGTATCCCGTGATAATTATGTAAATAATCTAATAAGGGCTTAAATCAAGTAACTTGTTAAGGTGGGAGTTTGGAATGTAATAAGTTTACTATGAGGTAGTTCGGGGTTTAAAATAGTTACGAGGGTTAAAACAGTAATGCTAGTAAAATAGATGGTGTAAAATAACGTTTTAAAAAGTTATAAAGACTAAACTATAAATACAAAAACAATTGGGGGTATTTATGTGATTTTTAGAAACTTGACGGTGCAATCTATAATTAAACAAAAAGGCTAACTGTAATTTTGTGCTAAGGTGTAAAATTATAATTTACATGTCAGTGTACTAACACTGTACATATATAACTCTAGGGGTGTAACTGTGATAAACAGAAGTCAAAAGTAATACAGAAGCAATTTCTACCAATAAGTACCGGTAGAACTAGAATTTGGCTTCTATTGATAGAGTGTCGATAGAACGTGGATTTGAATTCTACCAAATGATTTTCTACGGAATGAAATTGTAAATTGAAATAAGTAAAGACTACCAATTGAAATAATGTATTAGCCTAAGGAGGTAAGTGTAATAAACGTGAATGGAAATATAAGACGGTAAAGGCTTGCTTGGTAACACTTCTGTATACACATATGTATGTATATATGCATGTATATACACATAGTATGTGTATATACATGTGTGTATATGTATGTGTATATTATGTGTGTACACATACATATACACACGTATATACATACATATACATATACACACATGTATGTACATACATATGTATGTATATACATACTATGTATACACATACATACTATGTGTATATACACATACACGTGTATACATATACACACATACTATGTGTATATACACATACATATACACATACTATGTGTATATGCACATACACGTGTATACATATACACACATACTATGTGTATATACACATACATATACACATACTATGTGTATATGCACATACACGTGTATACATACTATGTACACATAGTATGTGTATACACATATACATATGTGTATATGCACATATGTATGTATATGTACATATACATGCATATATACACACATAGTATGTATATGTACATATACATGCATATATACATACATATGTGTATATACACATATTTATGTGTGTATACACATACTATGTACATATACATGCATATATACATACATATGTGTATATACACATATTTATGTGTGTATACACATACTATGTGTATATACATACATATGTACATACTATGTGTATATACATACATATGTGTACATACACATACTACGTGTATATACATGTATATACACATAGTATGTATATACACACATACATATACACATATGTGTATTACGTACATGTGCACGCATGTATATACACATATTATGTATATACATACATATGTATGTATATACACATGTATATACATATGTATACATAGTATGTACATATGTATATACATAGTACATATGGGTATGTCTTTTCTGGGTCCATTATGGGATTCTATTTTTCGGATCGCAGCATTTTCCTTTCGTGATTCACTTGTAAATTGATTTTGATTCTCTATAATTAGTATTGCGGAACTGTTAACATAGTTAAAAATAAATTATTTTTTTGAACTTTTTTCAAGTTCAATTTATTAATTTTTTAATTTTTTAATTTCTTCCAGTGCGATTTATTTATTTATTTTCTTTATTAATTTTTTTCATCGAGACAAATTAATAATCTAAAAAAATAATACAAACTAGTTAAACGCAGTAAAAACTTGAATAAACAAAAAAAAAAAAAAACCGAGAAAGAAAGACCAAACTTATCCCGTTTGGTCTCATGTTCTCTTTAGATTATTTTTTTCGTTATTTATTTTTCTAGTCATGACGAACAAATAATTCATAAAAACTTGATGCTAAACTGAAAATTTAAATAAACATGAATAAGAACAAAAAAAAAATCAAAACAAATTAGGTCAAACTTATTACAACTTAAATTGTGAACTAGTCTAAAAAAATTTACAATCCAATTATTATCGACACCACCTGTTGCACTATCCAATAATCGATTTTTCCACCAACTCTCCGCAACATTTTATCATGTATAGCAACTGTCCATTGGCCCTCAAACCAATATGTATAAAATAAAATAATATATACGTAAATAGTTCATATATAATTAGAAAACCCACTTTGAATTTGAAGATTTTAGGTAATATTTATTTATTTAGTTTGATACAAAAAGTGTATGTTTTGCATTCCAATGGTGGTTGGTTCAATTCAAATCCGTTTCTGGATAATAGAGTTGTTGTGAGTTGGTTCTTCATCCAAAGGCTATAATTTCACTGGGCATTTTATAAACTTGGTTTGATAATATAACGGAGGTTAATAGAGTTGTTTAATAGGAACTTGTTTTTTATTTTTCTGTTTTTTTATTTATTAGTTTAGCATAATTGGTTTTGAACGCCAAAAATTTAAAACGTATAATTTTCGCCTAGTAAAGATAAAAACATAAGACTAAACAGGGCATGTCTTCTTATTTTTCGTCTTTTATGAATTTTTTTAATTTTTGAATATGATTTTTTTACTTTTCTAAAATATCTCGTTGAGACAAATTAATAATATTGTTTATCGTCTAATTATTTATTCGTCTCGACCAGATATTTTCACATACCTCATTTTAAAAGAGAAGGAAGCATTCAATGACTTATTGGCCTGTCTGTTAGAGGTTAAAAGAGGGGTATAAGATTTGGACCCAGACATAATACTTTGGATTGTCATATCCGGAGTTTGTTAGGGACTTTGGACCCCGGATATGATATACGAGGTTCAGATTTAATCCGTCCGGAGTTGGATAAAATTTGGACACCCCTCCCCCTATCCATATATTATTCTCCTTTCATATCTCTTTTCTATTTATGAAAATACCATTATTAATTACGAGAATGCCATTATTAATTACGAAAATGCCATTCACATACTCATATCTATCATATCCTCCTTCCTCAAACAAACACTTTATAACTATACACCAATTTATAATAAATCTCCCATCTTACTATATTCCCCCTCTTCCACAATTTAATTTAAATGCTAAAAAAGAGGCTGATAGGGTCTAAAAAATATTGCTCAACAATAAATAATGTTTTCACATACCTCATGAAAGATTTTTAAACTATATACCTTGATTCCTATTTATACTTTAGATTATTATAGGGGGCTTATCGTGAAAAGAGCGGTTAGAGGGACATGTGACACCTAAAAAAATGTGACACCTAAAAAATATCAAGACCACAATATATGGGTACCCTAGAAATACCATCCATACCCGACCATATGTTTCTGTGGAGACTCCATCCTCCTCATCAATCAGACATCACCCCTCTCTCCTTTTTACCAGTTTAAACTTATGTTTATACCTTCCAACACAGTTACAAGTTTTACAGGGTACCCATATATTTCAGCAGAACCAGAACCACCTCCCTTGCGCTTTGCAGCACGTTATGTCGAATTGACGTAGAATGAGCTGATGCTGTACCCAAGGTTTTGATACATAACATGAATTTCAGAGGGAACAGTTTTGCATAACATCATGTTGGAATTGGTGTGGGGACAACTTTCTTAATTCTATTACTAGGTAGTAGTACGGACACTAGATTCCATCGGGAATGCTAGGAATGTATTAGATTCCATCGGAAATGCTAGAAAGACACTAGATTCCATCGGGAATGCTAGGAAGGCACTAGATTCCACCGGGAAAGCAAGGATGATACTATTATTCAGTTGGGGATACTTGGAACATATTGTGACTTTCAAAAATGTGTCGGGAAGGAATTGATACTTCCTTGCATTAAAATCGGGGACGAAGCCATCATTTATTCTACGAGTTAATCTATCAAATGTTTGATTATTATGTTCACTTGAATTTCCCGTGGAACTTGTCGCGATACTACTCGCCTGGGTTATCACCCTAGCTTGATTGACTCATTATCATAATTCTAATCACATCTTCTTATAGTATTGGTATCGATGTTCCTACTGGGTAGTGGCTCACCCTTTCTTTGATTTCAGGTACAAATCTTGAGCAATAGATAGATTAACATGGCATGCCCGATTATGTGCATCCCTCGTAGTTTTTGCTTGGAGTTACATGACATCTTTTAATTTCAACTTTTGGGAAGATATAATATAACACTATCTCTTGATCAAACTCAACTCATGATGTAATTCTCCAATTTTGTGGTTCAAAAACGATTAAATGGGGATCGATGGCCTATTTTGGAAAATGTTCCCTCTATAAATTCGAGTATCAATAGTCTCTAGTTATTTTGGATTATTGTTAAGATTTTGGGGCGTGACATAACGGATCCCCATCTAAACAGTTCAAACTGGGCAAAGGGCTAAGGCAAAGTGATCCTTATCTCCTTTTTTTGTTTAATATAGCTCTGGAAGCTCTTAATATCCTATTCCTAAGGGCTAAGGAAGCAGATTCGATCAAAGGGATTCAGGTGGGTCAACATGGAGAAAACTTCACTCATCTTCAATTCACGGACGATATGATTGTTTTTTCTAGGTATGATGTGGAGGATCTCAAATGTATTAAGAGGATCTTAAGATGCTTTTACCTACTCTCAGGCTTAAAGGTAAATTTTCATAAATCAGTTTTACGGGAGGTCAGGATGGTGGCATCTTCTTTGGAGTGCAAGCATTCTACTTTGCCTATGGTGTATTTGGGAATGCCCTCGAGGATTAATCCTAAGAGGAGTGAAGCTAGGAGCCCAATTATAGAGAGAACTAAAAAGAAGTTGGCTAGCTGGAAGAAAGGGTATCTCTCCTCTGCTGGTAGATTAACGCTTGTGAAGTCTACCCTCTCTAACCTTCCCATTTACTTCATGTCTATGTACAAAATTCCATTGAAAGTGGCAAAATCGCTAGAGAAACTTCAGAGAATTTTTTTGTGGGGGATGATGATTCTAAAAGGAAGACTCACTATAGGGATATCCTAGCAAGAAACAAGAGGTGCGGAGGGTTGGGAATTAAGAGATTATTAGAACACAATCGTGCATTGTTATCCAAATGGTGGTGGAGATACAGTACTGAAAAGGAGGCCCTTTGGGCAAAGGTCTTAAAGGAATAAGTATTGTAATGAAAACTTTGTTGGCTGCCTTTTCTTGCAAATAATAGACCAACATCTATTGCTTGGAAATACATTTGCTCAATGGGGGAGGTTTAATTCAATGAAGATTTTGCAGAGTTAATTAAGCAGGGGTTCAGGATTAAGGTAGGGAATGGAAATTTAACTAAGTTTTTGGATCATATATGGGTGGGAGAATGTGCTCTGAAAATCCAGTAACCAAGATTATATCTGCTATTTACACAAAAACAAGCTTCTATTACAGATTTGTGCATTCATTCAAAGCAAGACATCTGGACTCTTGTATTTAGGAGGAATCTATTTCAATGGGAAAAAGATCACTTAGAGGAACTAAGGCAGGGTCCGGCAGGGAAAGGTCCAACCACCCGAGAGGAGGATATTATGATGTGGAGGTGGAGTGGGGATGGTAAGTTTACTGTGAAATCATTGTATAGCAAATGGGAAGAAAAAGTCTTCATTCATAATAAAGTATTGGAAGGTATATGGAGGAGTTCATCACCACCAAAAGTGGAGGTTTTTATTTGGCAAACCACTCATGGTGCAATTGGAGTAAGAGCAGTGTTAGCGAGGTGGGCTCCGGAGATTAAGAGTCCATGTGTAAATTTTGTTTGTAGGCACAAGAGACCATAGTCCATGTACTGTTACACTGCATAACGGCCTGGAAGGTGGGGTGCATAATTATGGAGCGGTGCTTGTACCAGATAGTCTTCACACACTCTTGGAAGAAGGTTATGCATCTATTCGTAATAAATTCGAGAAGGTGTGTTGGAAAGTAATCAGATATGCAACTTTATGTTCCATTTGTCTAGCTAGAAACAACTTGATATTTAACAGGGAGAATCCAAAAGTGGAACAGCTGGGGGAGTTGATCAAAATCAGGGTGGGAATGTGGATTAAGTCCAAGTTCAATCTCCACTCCTATTCGGTGTTGGACTTTGTGAGATGCTTGGATGGAATTAGAAGGATTAAAGTGTTATAATACCACTTCATTGGGTTGGGTTTCTTCAACTCTTGTCTGCTGTTTCTTCTCTGCTTTTGCAGGGTTTGTTTTGTTTTGTTTTGTAGGTTAGCTTCTGGCCAACCTTTGGTTTGAGCTTCAAGAGACTTGTTGTAGGCTTTCTGAAGTTTTATTAATCATTGTAATAGTTTTGCAGTGATTAATAAATTTCTTTTTCTTTGTTCGAGCAAAAAAAAAAAAAAAAACTATATGAGAAAACTTGGAATGTTTTTTTTTTATAACCAAGGTGTCCAAATGGTTTTAGAATTACTTTCAACCTAATGCTGACTAGTCTTTGAGGCCATGAAGGTAACGATTGGACATAATTCCCAATGGCCTCAAATGAGTGATTTGGGTAACATTTGACCTCGTGACCTTGGATAGGCAAGCCTCTTAATTACTCTCTCTCATTCCACGGAAACAATCCCTTGAGATTACCCCTAACCCAACTTGTAATGTTTACGTCACATGTGCTTCAGAACTCTAGACAACATAGGTAATGTAAGGACTACAAAATGTAACTCATCACTAAAACAATTAACATGCATTACACTAAGCCAATTTCATTATTTTAACTTACATTGTTATTAGAGATATTTTGTATGGCTTCCTTTTTTAATCGGCAAAGAAATTTCATATACCATAGAGATAAAAGTATGAAATCAATACAATACGAACAACAAAGTATTGAGAGAACTTTAAAGAGAAACTATGAACCTACCCATTTTTTTGAAAAGAGTTGACAAGGTGCCCACTCCAAACAACCCTAAAAATTCTCAAAACATCCACTACTTCACACTATCACATAACATAGCTTCCATTAGCTTTATTAAAAGCAATAACATAACTAAACTTCAACACTCAATATAAGTTTATTTATTTCTAACAGAAAGAAGCACTTCATTAACCATTTTATCAAGGTTCACGATAGAAGAACCAGATGATTCTGAAGTAGCTTCCTTAACCAATTTCTTCCACTCCATCGCCCTTTTTCCCAACCATCAACTCTCTCACTAGCCTCTCAACTTCGTTTCTCTTAACATCATTGTCTATCTCCATGCCAACGCCCCATTTATCACAACAATACCAACAATTAGTTTGCTGATCTGCAAAAAATGGCCAACACACCATGGGCACCCCACTTGAAATGCTTTCCACAGTCGAATTCCATCCACAATGAGTTAAGAACCCTCCGATCGATGGGTGAGCGAGTACTTTTTCTTGTGGGCACCAACTTGCTAATAATCCTCTCCCTTTGGTAGCTGCGAAAAACTCCGGCGAACGGACCACCATTTCACCTGCGACAATATCTGGCCTTATTACCCACAAAAAGGCCTGATTGCTATTAGCAAGTCCCCAAGAAAACTCCTCCATTTGGTTGGGTGTCATAACAGTGATGCTTCCGAAATTCACGTAAACAACAGAGTTGGGTTCCTTGGAGTTGAGCCATTCGAGACATTGGGGCTCTTCTTTCCACAAATTTGATCCAATCAAATTCAGTCTATCGTCGTTGATCTCGTTCTTGAGTAAGTGCAAAGGCCCGATAGAAAAAATCTGAGAGAAAATAGAAGAGAGTGGATCCAAAAGGCCATGGTCTAATTTCTCAAATGTGTTGAAAATAATAGCAGAAGCTCTAAGGCTGTTATCCATTTCGTTCAATATATACTCCATCATATTATCATTGGGGCCAATGGTATGAATAAAACTTGGCATATCCTTCAAGCGAATGCCTTCCATGCCAGGAATCCAGTCTATAGTTGTATTCAAATACCCATTTGTTTTGTAGCTCATATCTACAAATAGAGAAAGAGAACTACCATCAGCACCAAGTACTTATGCTACAGATATTTGAAGTATTAGGAGGAAACAAAATATATATTTTTTGATATTAGGAGGAAAATATGTTACAACTATATACAGATTTCTCATTTTACAAAAATGTGGACCTTCCATTTTTTGATCAAAGTTTGATGATCCAAACTATTTAATGTGTTTAAAACATGTTTAAGAGTACTCAAGAGAAATTGGCTTAAAAACATATTAGGAAAGGGCTTGATCCAAAACTGCTTGGATCAAGCCATTTTCAGTATAATTTTGAGCTGATATTTCGCGGGTATCCTTATATACATGTTTTAAACGCAATAAACGGTTTAAATCATCAAAATTTGACCAGAAATGAGAAATCTCCATTTTAACAAAATAATGAATCCCTTTCTTAGAAGTTTTTGGTATATATACTAAAAGAGTAATGTTACAAACACAGATTTTTTGACACATCCAGACACAAATAGTGTCAGAAACCATTGGATGCACATAGAATTCTCAAAAATTTATGGACCCCATATGCATCTAACCGTTTTGAACATATGTGTGACAAGACATTGGATGCACATAGAATTCTCAAAAATTTATGGACCCCATATGCATCTAACCGTTTTGAACATATGTGTGTCCGGATATGTCCGAACACATCTGTTTTCGTAGACTTTTTCATACTAAAAGGCAACTCAAATGTGGTTTGCCTGTAACATTATTGGTACCTTGGTGTGGTACATAACCCTTTTCGATAAGATTGCGGTAGTGAAGAAAAGCCATGAAGCTACAAGTGCTGGCCGTCCAAAAAAGAATTGTGGGAATGCCCAATTCTTCAGCAACAGTGAGAGTGAAGGTCATGGAAGTGTCAGAGACTATGAAGTTATAGGAGGGACGTTTGATGAAGCAATGTCGTTTAATTTGAAGAGAAGATCTCTAAAAGGAGCCAAGCAGTTTTTACTAGTGGACAGACAGAGAAAGATGACCTCATGTGTGGCATCCATGTCAGAAACAGGGAGGCCATCAAGTATGGTGTCAAACTTGAAGGAGGGGGTTCCGTCAATGGCGTTGGGACCTCGAGATTTCAGAAGGCGTCTATGGTTGAACTCTGTGTTGACGAAGGTGATGTGGAAGCCTCTGTGGTTGAGGAGTTTTGCTAGTATTAGCATTGGGTTAATGTGCCCCTGTGCTGGGAATGGGATGCATACTGCATGAGGCTTATCTAAGTCGGTGAGAGCACCCATTAGAGCTCTCATTCTCTCTCTCTCTCTCTCTCTCTCTCTCTAAATTGGTATCAATGGATGCTCATTGCAGCAGGATAAAGTACCCAATTTATATGGTGCCGAGCAAAGAGGTGATCAAACTAAGGGTGTGTTTGTTTGTTTGTTTGGAAATTTTTTTCCCAAACAAGTTTCTGAAAAAAATTTTCCAAATATTTTTATTTTTTTTCTAAATAACTTCATCTCTCTATAAAAGAAGAGAGAGAAAGAGACATCTTGAAAATATCAAAAAAATTTAACTCCCAAATTTTTTCTGAAACACTTATACTAAAAAACATCTCAGAGTTTTTTCCTTCAGAAACACTCAACCGAAGACACCATTCCTCTCGTCGAGCACCCATTCTCTCTCTCTCTCTCTCTCTCTCTCTCTCTCTCTAAATTGGTATCTAGTCCTATAGTCTACGTTAAAACAATTGAACAAGTCCGTCCAATTAAACTTCTTGTCATTTCTCTGTCACCTTTCTCTATACTTGTAGCAAAAGAAATAACTTGGACCGCTACCAAGAATCAATACACGGCTCTATAGATTATTAGGTAGTTTTACAAAATGCATGCACTGCATTTCCACTAATACATTATTCAACGGCTATTGTATATTTTTGCCTCCGGCCCCTTGGACTACGTGAGCGGTGACGCTTTTCATCTACCCTTTATTTATTTTATTTTTTTTAAAAGTCAAACAATTATATATATTTTTGACTCTGGCCTCTTGGACTAAGTGAGCGGTGACGCTTTCCATACGTACAATGACTCTAGAGCAATCCCCTCTTTACACAGAAATATGTCCTACCACAGATTCACTTAACAGCACAGGGTTGAGCTACACCTAAATTTCCAATCTGAGCAACCAGCAGTGCATGTGGATACACTGAGTGATTCCTCTAAGATTGTAAAGTATAGCAGAAACTGGGTGATGGTCATCCCTGAACTGCGCATCCACATACCCCTTAGATCCATTAAACTTGATTTCTCTTTCCAAAGAATCCCAGTTCACTTCTATGTTTTTTAATATGAATTTATTTCTCGTGGATATTCTTAAAAACATGTTTTAAATACATTAAACGGTTTGAATCATTAAAATTTAATCAGGAAGGAAGAGTTTAGATATTGATCTAATATTAGTTTAAAAAAATATTGGTCAATAGAGTCTTTCCTATATATATATATATATATATATATATATATATAAACAGTGTAATAATATTATTAAATAACATGAAAATAAAATAATAAATAACAAAACAAAACAAAGAAAGTGG
>JABCMJ010009407.1:0-22338 GCA_014822125.1 Arbutus unedo | reverse complement strand
CAAATAATATTTTTACAAAGTAAAATTAATATTTATTCACTGTCTAATTTTACAAAAAAAATAATAATAGATCAACTATTAAAAGGTTAGCATTGCAAACAATGTTTTCTTTAAAAAAAACACAAACAAATTTTTTTTTTTTGGTGTAATCTTATCATTCTTATCTTATCCCAAGGGAGAAAATTTGTAATACTAGCTCCCCTTTAGTATTGTGTATCCTACTCCCTCGCGGATGTAATATCCCACTGAATAGTTAATCTCAAGCTTGATAAATAAAATAAATACCTCATTTGTGGACCCTAAGATTTTATACCCTTATCTCATCTTTCTTATCCCTCAAACAAATAGGCAATTAAAAAAAACAATTGCCCTTTTCATGCAAAATTTTGGAGAAAAAAAGAGAAAGAAATGAAGACATTTTCGAAGAATAAATCTCGAACGTAGAATTCATTTTGCATTAATTTTTATTTTTATTTAGTTATATTCATGTTTATCATTTTTGCATCAGCATGTTGAAAATTATTAGTTTATCTTAACGAGAGAAATTTAAAAGTAAAAAATTATGATCAAAAGTTTTAAAAAGTTCATTGAAGATGAAAGTAATTTAAAACAGATAGTAATTTTTTATTATTTCTATTTTTTTAACCTTCTTAAAATTTGGGACATATTTTTAATTTTTCTAAAACCTCTAAAAATAAAATAATAACTAAAAAAATTTGACGCAAAATTACCCATTACAATTTTTTTTGGCAAAAATAAAAAATGGCCAAACACAACCTAAATTGCTTCAAAAGAAAAAGGGCAAAGCAAATTCAAATCCCGCAACCAAAATTTCAGTTATTGAAAACTACCTCATGACTTTCACATCTTTGATTTTACATGAAAAAACTCGAGATTCGTACGAACACAAAAACAAAAAACAAATTTAGTTGTTAAAAAAATCTACTCAAAAAAACAAAAACAATTTGTTAAATTACAAGTGACTGCCAGCCGTGTGATATGCACAGAGAGAGAGAGAGAGAGAGAGAGAGAGAGAAGTGGTTTGTAGGCTGCACAGGTTCGAATTGGCCTAATTTTGTAAAAATTTGAGGATTGAATCATTACTGATGATTCCCAAAAAAATAAATGAGAATCGTGTCCAGACTAAAAATCTTATGCGCCAAACGAAACCAATATGCGATTTGAGTCACGGTTCAAATCTAGTTCGGTTTAGGATTCTACCCATAATTTGAACTGTACAAAATAACTTTTGCTAAGCATAGATTTTATGCTCTCACTTATGGTTTGAGGAAAAATAAGGGACATCTGTAACATTCAAAACCTCTTGGCTAGTGTTAAATAATCTAATAAGACAATTTCAACAATGGTGAAAATAGTGAATCCACTTAAAATAAAGACACGAAAATTTAAATAGTAAGGGAGAAACAAGAAAACAAATGCATGCAAATCAAATCCATGGTCAAATAATGAAAAAACAAGAATTTAGATAAGTACACATATATATGTGTGTCTGTGTATATGTCTATGTGTTTATATATGTAGGAGGTGAATAATTCTCATAAACAGCCCGAGGAGTAGGGAACCAGTGACCCGAGGATTATGTCTCATCATGTTGTCTCAGATCGAATACCTTCTCGAATGACAACTGTATGGGGTGCCAGCTATCTCAGGCGAACCATCTTTCTAACATTGGATGTCAGATGCCGTCACCTCGGACAAGATACCCGCTGTCAACTGATAAAGAAAGACACATTGATCTATCATATGGTGTGTCAAATTAGCTCAAGATTGAGGGAAGCGAATGTACTATAAGGGTTTGACCGGCTGATCTGAGAGCTCCCTAAGGGTTCCTACAAAACAAGTCCAAGAGTTGGGGTGTTCCCAGTCATGAACCCTCCGACAATCAAGTTAGTCGGGTGTATGGCGCTCTATATTAGAGAATGAGAGAGTGTGTGCATATCTTTTGGGTGACAATAGATGCTCTATTTATAGGGCACGTGATGGAGAAATTAGAGGGAGATATTTTCTTCTTAATTAGTGTGGATGATTGTGCTAATCAGACCATCACCTTGATTGGTGCTAATGATTAGATTATCTCCCTCATTTGGGTCCTTTATGGTATATTTCCGAGTGGCCACCGGCCGATCAGAGTGAAAACTTGTCAGTCAGCATTTATGCCCGTTCGGTCAGTTGATTTTACGCTAGACCTCAAGGTGCCAATCTATGTAGAGTTTCACTGGTCTCTGTATACAATTTTATTCATCACTCGTAATTTCGATCGAAGTGAGATTTGTATGATGAGCACTCTAGCATGAGATTTGCATGTTGTGCGGTTCTAATTGCTATACGTGCTTTGCCATGCACATCTTCTAGTTCTTGTCATACGAATTTTCTCAAAACTGATATCTACATTGACGACATACCGCTCAGCTATGCCACCATCTGCTGGGTCTAATTTCTATCGCCTAACTTTCTCTTTTTCCTTTTTCATTTTTCGTAACTATTATTGCAATTCCTCACAATTTACCATTTCATTTTTTTGTAAAATCAATAACAAAATATGTTACTTTATACCTAAGTAATATGGATAGCGGCTGTTAGTTCACGGTGTCCATATTACTTGGCTAAAATCTCAATAATCTCAGAATTCTCAAAACGCAAGTGATTTGAGTAGCCGATGTTTTGGAATGAAAATGTGACGGGCACTGCACGTTACTTTTTTCACGATAAATTATTGTGATCGAAGTGACATTTACATTATTCAGTGATTTTGACCGTCGGTGAACTGAGCATCTGGCGGGGTGAAAAATCATGAACGATAAATTAGAGCACATATGTGCTTTGTCTAAAAATCGAGAAATAGTCCACTTCAAGGGTTGGTGTTCAATATTTTTTCAAGCGCTAAAATATTCACTCTTCCAAATTAAGTATTGTAGTACTTTTTATTTTTGAATTATCTTAAGATTTGGGTAGTGTCGATTCATTTGGCCTCTGTAGCTTTAGTTACTGTTGTTAGAATGTTAATCTTTCATATCGGTTTTTATAACATCTCCATCATCTTTTCTCTATATTTCGCATGAAGTGAAAATGTTGGAATCACTGGTGTAGTTTATTAGTCTACTTAATTATTTGTTTTTCATACTCGTACCTAAAATAATATTCTAATTGATAAGGTTTTGTGCTACTGAAACATCTACTTGGTTTCAAAGGAGAGATTTAAAAGTTTGATACTGCTTATTATTTTGAATTTGAAGAAATAAAATAGTGTTTATTCTGACCTCCAGATCTCAATTTTCGTGTTGTGTTGTGTTTTGGTTTTTGGTAATTTTGTTTTGGGGTTAGAGGGCGGGGGGAGAGCATATCTCAGGGTGAAAATTTGTAATTAGTGTTGAAAACTATATATTCATTTCATAATTTTGTTGAGAGCCATTGCTTTGCTTGGTGGCCCGAAAAAGATACGAACTCTCTTACAGTTCAACATTTGTTTTGTTAAACTGTAAGAGAGGTCATGTTTTTTCAATTTAAAATTTTTATTGGATGTCATTAGCCATCCACTTCACAGTTAAATATGCTTCTAAGTAGAACTAAATCATTGCGTATTAGCGAGTTCAGCTTATGGAATACATGAGTAAAATGAAAGAAATATTTGCCACATGCATAATATTGTACATCTAATAAAAGTAATTACACATCTTTTAGCTTTACTAGCTTAATGAACAACAAGATTTTATCTATTAAAACATTTATATATATTTTTTCTTTGTCAATTATCTATACGAGGCTATGAAGTCTTGGAATATGGAGAGAGTAGATTCTTAATCATTAACCTCTACAATGTGCATGAGTGAAAAAAATAAGCCTGGTAAAATCTCAAAATCAACATTGCTTGGAAGTAGACTAGAAGATGTCAAGGCTAACCAAATAATTCTTATTAATTTCTTATAGTATCGAATATTTCTTAATTTTATTAATTTGTTCCATATGTTTCTTATTATGCGAGTGTCGTACTTGTAATCAAAATTTGTCTTATTAATTGTAGGTACCATTGGGTATTGGTTGACATTGACTTGTCTTATTCAACAATTGATTCTATTCATAGTAGAATCGATATATCTCTTTAAATCATAATTAACACTTAAGTTCGTTTTTCCAATGTTGTATAATGCAAAATATATTTAGAAAGTAATATTTGTTTCTATGATTGATTTGAACTGAAAAATATTCCTTTCTAAAATGGATTCAAAATTTATGATACTAGTAAGGAAAATGGCCGGAGAAGAAGTCTAGTTTGGAAAGTAGTTAAGGTATCAATATAATTTGTTAGTAACATTTTCTTGGTGATATATGTTGTTGTGTCACTCTTATATGTGATCTCTTCATACTTGTACGTAGTGTCCAAAATAAGCTTCATTACGAGATATATGAAAGATGTGATGAGAGATCTATGCATCCTAAGCAAACGAAGCGTGAGTTTTTTTTTTCTTTTACTTTACTAGTTAAATATTTTTGTTCAATTACTCTTTTCTAATCATATGATTTCTTGCAGTTTGGAAGAAAAAAAAAAGAAACTAGGTTAGATGTCGATTTTGGTACTAGTATGCAGATGATGAAACTAGGCTAGACAATATCATATCTGCAATTAAGTATTGCCCACTGTCACTCTTTTGTCGATTTATTATTATTGGAAAGTCATTGTTTAATGCTTGAAATATGCATGATGATGCCCTAATGTTTCTCCTTTTTTTAATACTTAATTCATTTTTTCTCCGACAGAAGAGGCAAATCCTAACAGGGACAAACCATGAATATAGCAAAAGTTCAATATCTTTTTTTTTTATATATAGATGAGGTATCCGGTCAATTTTGAAATTATTCCAATTTATTGTCGATTTGTCCTCGGTGAATCAATCCCACCGTCCACTTACGGGAGCTCCATTTAAAGCCAAAGCTTTGCTCTGGACTAGCTCCGTAAGGGTTGATAGTACCAAAGAGGTTTTGAATCTAAAACCTTAGAGGGAGCATACATTTAAGTCCTGAGCCTTGACCACCGGATTAACTTCTTGGGGTTTAGCAAAAGTTCACTTGATAGATGAACTATTTACCCAATGAATTTCGTTTTCCTCTTGGCTAGAAGCTACAAGGGTGTTGACATTTTTGCTTCTAATGGTAAATGTTTTTACTCCATTTCCTTAGGAAATTGACTTTTAAAGTAGTGATCTTATTGTGTTTTGTATTAAGACATACATAACTGGAGTGTAACAACTTGTTGCACTTGATTAGTTTTGTACTTTGTATTGTTTGTGAAAGGCCAGTATTGCAATAAACTGACTATGAGGACAAATTAAAATGGTTTCATGATAGAAGTGTAACTAGAAGTGATTCTATAATAAACTTATTTTTGGTCTTTGTTACTCTGACTACTCTAAAATTAATTTTCATCTTGTACCATGGAGATTTCTGCTTACTAGGGGACATGAACCTAATGGACCAGGCAATTGATAAATTTTGCCATGATAAGTGTTATCTAGAGCTTATGTTGTGACATCCCGTCCCACATCAAAAATCTACACGAGTGATAGTTTTAGGTATATATAATGAGTCATGTATACTATTACTAGTAACTTAGGTTTAAACATTTTGGATCATGTAGTTGGGCTCTAGCAAATTATTAGGTCAGTGGTTTACATAGGACATTACAAATGGTATCAGAACGACCCATGTACACGATTGAGTGAGGCCAGAAATTTATGTGGCCACCAGAGAAAAGACCCGTGAAATATCGTAGTGACTTTGGTCACTAGAAAATAGGCCCGGAGTTGGGCTGTGGTGATCAGTGTAATGTTCAACCCCTCGCGAGGGCGAGAGATCTTAAAGATGGTGAGATTATGATATCTCGTATCATATCAAAAGTCTACATGGGTGATCTTAAATATGTAATGTATGTATGCTACTACTAGTAACTTGGATTTAAGCATTTTGAATAATATAATTAGACTCCAATAAGTTATTAGGTCAGTAATCTATATGTGACGTTACATAGGCTTGATGTTGATGTTGTTAGTTCAAATTGCTAATGGCTTTTTGCTTCAATGTGTTCTTGTTCTTGTTGGTTTCTATTGATTCTCCATGATGTTGCTGCTAATGTTGCTCAATTTCCAATTGCGTCAATAGTTTATTTTGCATACATTGGATGTTTTGTAAAGTTTTTGGGTTTCCAATGGTTCTCAATGCCATTGTATAATTTGATGCTGCAAGAATGTATGACATAAACTCCAAAGGGTTGGTCTGGTGGTCAAAACTTAGAACTTAGAGGTATGTTCTCTCTAGGTCTTAGGTTTGAAATTTCTTAGGTACTATCAACTCCTATGGGGCCAATTCATACAGGAAAAAAATACAATGGCTTTAATTGGGGCTCCCGCAAGTGGACGGTGAGATTAGTTCCCTGAAAACTAGTCGGCATTAAGTTGGAAGTAATCCCAAAACCGGCTGGATACCTCAACTATAAAAAAAAGAATGTATGACATATCTTATGTAAATATATAGGTTCATGGTGTTGTTATTAGATATACATGGTATGTTGGTAACTTTTTGACATATTATTTGATTGAATTTTGATGAGTTAATTAATGAAAGTATTTCTCATTTTGAATGAATTTTTTGATGAGTTAACTTTTATACATTTTATTTTTGTGATTTGGTTAAATTTTTTTTTAATGATTTTATGCTCTAAATGCATGATACAATTAAATATTAATGAATGTATGAGACATTGTATTAGAGATTCAACTACGATTTTTAGTTAAAAGCATGATCTTAGGTATTGTTGTATTAGAGATTCAATCACGAATCCAAATTAATAACGTGATCTTTTAAGCATTTATAACCACGTTTTTTTAGATTAAAATGTGATATTTTATAACATTTAATTACAGTTTTTGAATTGCAAACAAACCCAAAGGGTTAGTTAAGTGGAAGGAGATAGAGTGACTAAGGAGTTTATCCTCTCAATGTTATGAGGTCGAATCTCACAAGAACCAATAACTAGGGCTCATTGAAAGTTTGTTCGGTAGTTAATTTCAGAGTTCGGAAGACTAGTCGGCATTAGGTTAGGAGTAATTTTAAAACCGACTGGATAGCTCAACAATCAAAGAAAAAGATTTTAGTTGAAAGCGTGATATTTTAAGTTATTACCCAAACTGTGATCTTAAAGTAGTTTTAATAACGATTTTTGATGAAAACCGCAATCTTATTTGTGATTTAATCATGCTTATTTAGTTTTAATATCAGTCTAAATAAATTTTTTATTACTGTAAAAAACGATAATTAAATCTTGTGACTTCTAAATACGATCATATCAACCATGGTTTAAAAATTGTAATGAAAAAATAATGATCGTATGCTTAATCCGTAATTTTCATCTATTATTCTAACAGTGAATATACATGAGACTGTATTTCATGACTCTGAGTGTTCGAAAATTTGTCACTAACATTATCTATGGCAATCTTAACACAAGGAAATTTCTAGATACGATTGAGAGACTAAAAATACACGTGAACATGGGTGCTGCAAAAAATAACAACGGAACATAACCTTTGTTTTTATAACGGTATTTGATCGATTTTGAAATTATTCTCAACTAAATGTTAGTTCTGAAAGATGAATTTCACTGACTCAGTGTAGAGTACTTGGTGCGGTATATGATAGCCAAAAGTAAAAAATGGGACTTTAAGACCAAAACCGTTACCGGAGAATAGACGCCGGAAGTACTTACAAGCTATCGAGATAAGTTGGACTTTTATTCAATCAAAAAGCACTCTGTATTACAGTTTTTTAGCTAAGTATTCCGGTTGCCGGAAATATTTATATCATACAAAAAGGTTCAATAGCTTGGGTTCATCTCGTCGCTGATTCTTCACATCATAATCGCCGCCGTCAAAGCTTATCAACACCCCTGATTCTTCCGAATTGAATGATATCGTCATCTCCTTCTCTAGATCGGATTGTTTTGTACAATTATTATTATTGTTATTGTACCATTTCTGAACCGAACGAAAAGCCTCGGATGCTTCGTCGGTCTCCGGGGTTAAAATTCCGGTACTGATTGGCCGCAAAGTTCCGCCTGCTAGAACCGTCTTGACGGCGAGCTGGCATATGTGCCAGTTGCCGGTGGAGAGCAGACCCAGTGCTCCGTTCACCGGATTCACCGTTCGCCCACAAGCTTCAAACAGCAGGGATTGAAACAAAGCTGTATGGTACAAAAAGCACAAAATCAGAAAAAAAAATACAAATTGAGGAAAGTATCAAAACATAAAACACATGAAACAAACTCCACTAAACGCCAGCACTGGCTGATTCTTAATACTTTCTTAAAAACTTTGTGATTTTTTTTTTTGGGTACACATATGAAAAAACCAATCTTTTGATGATGATTGAATATTAGTGAGATCTACGACTTGAAAAGGAAAATTACCGGGTCGATTTTTCTCGGGGACGGCGGAAATGAAGGACATGAGATCGCTCCGACCGAAGAACTTTGACACGAAGAGTGTGGCGTTGCTTTGGGCCTGTGGGCTTTCAATCCACTCCAAACACGGCCTTAGCGTGCAAGATTGACTGCATCCCTTCCTCAGAGCTCGACAACCGTTGCAGCTCATCTTCTCTCTCTAACCTTTTCTTAATCCCTCTCTCTCTCTCTCTCTCTCTCTCTCTCTTCAATCTCTCTCTTCTCTGCAAATTCTAGAGCTCAAAAGGAGAGGGAGATAGCAAAAGAGAGCAAGTGTGGGACAAATTTGAGGTTTGGAAGGTCTTAATATGGACGAAGAGGGTACGTGGGTTGAGTTAAAAAGTTAACTGCGGTTAGTTAGGTTTGTTTTGGTCACTAATGGTGGTTGTTGCGTAGGGAAGTGGGGGAGCTTTTTGAAGGAATCTTTTCCAAACTCTGGGCATGAGCGGCTTCTGTTTTCCTCACCCTATTTGTGATCTCTAACATATCCACCGTTGGATTTTGATATTCCTAGGATGAACTGTACAAGTGGATGGATTTGGGGAAGGCAAAACAGAGAGATTATTCAGTAATCTTGTTGAGTACTCTCCACCACACATTGATATTGAATTCTCACACTATTACTTTTTTCTTTTTATATGCGAAAGGTCTTATCGATTTTAAAATTATTCTCAATTTATTGTTGATTTGTTCTCGAAAAATTAATCTCGTCATCTATTTACGAAGATCCCATTTAAAGTTAAGGCTTTACCGTATAAAGATTGACAACACCTAAAATGTTTCGAACCTGAGACTTTAAAGAGAGCATATCTCTAAATCTCAAATCTTGACCACTATCAACGGATTTTCAGAACAATACTTTAAGGGTATTGAATAATATATTTTTATTTTTTCAAAACACGAATACTATGGCGAAGGGTGGACCCACCCCAATCTTGATTTGGTAATCATATACTCTATTTTTTTGGTACTCGTCAAATTAATTATTCACAAAGAAAAATAAAAATTAATCTAACGTCAACAATTTCATGATCGAATTATTGTTATCATGAAAAAAAAATGAACCGAGTATTATTATTTTAGAGAATCAATTTTATGATAAGTATCATCTTGCTGATGTAACCAGTAATGTTTGTTTTGATTTTTTTATGACATATTTATTCAAGAATTGTTATGTGATTTGCCTAGTCAACTTAATAGCGCAAATAAATGATTTTGATAACGGAAACAGTTGGCCTAACGGTAATGTAATTATGCTTAACAAATTATTGGTATAAGTGTAACAAAATAAGGGTTACTTATAATGACCTCCTGAGGTTTCCAATAAATACATTGACCCCCAAGGTTTTCGAGAAATACATTGACACCCTGAGGTTTCGGAAATTACTTAACTTTTTATTGCTTTTTAAACGATCATGCAGTTATCTTTTCTCCTGTTAAAATCAATCATACAATTATTAGTTAACCTATTGAAACTTGTGTGTTCATTTGCAAATAGTTTCTCAAATATTTTTACTTTTTTTTCCAAACAACTTCATCTCTTTATAAAAGAAGAGAGAGAAAGAGACACCTTGAAAATGCCGAAAAAATCTAACTCTCAAATTTTTTTTGAAACACTTATACCAAACAATATCTCAAAATTTTTTTTCCCAAAAATAGTTTCAGAAACACTCAACCGAACACACCAAGTTTGATTTTTTTTTTTGTTAACAAGAATTACAACATAATTTATATTGTGTTTGAAATAGTCTATATTAAATTTTTAAAATTTTTTGAAACCAAAATTTAGACAAAACTTTTGAGGTTTGTCTGGAATTTGATGTCAGAAAAATCTAAAAAATTTAACATAGATTATTTCAAATGTGATCAAAGGTAGACCCATGACGATGGACGGAGTTCACGTGACACTCCCATGGCCAATAAAAATCTTTAAAAAAAAAATGTTTTAGCTTTAATAGTAAGTCGAGACTTATCGTATAGCACTGTGACACTTTCATACTCCTTTTGCCCTATCAAATTGTCTCTAATCCGTCAATTTGTTAAAATTTTATTCTTAGTTGTTCATTTATTGTAGTGGTGATACTCTTAAGTTCAAATTTTGGATCCACCATTGGACAATTAAGTTGTAGTTTTTTTCAAAAAAAAATTCAAACTTGAAATTTTAATATTTTAATGAGCAATGTTCGATTGATTTTAATAGTAAAAAAGATAACAGCATAATAGTTTAAAAGCCAAGAGAGGTCAAATTAATTTTTGAAAGCTCATGGGAGTTATTGTATCTATTAGAAACCTAAGGAGAGGAGAGGTGAGTGTAATTTATCCCAAAAAGAATAAAGGATGTTGATGAAGGGGGCAGTGGTAGTGGATTCCAACTCAGGCAGACGGCAGCTAACAGCACTCCCATTGGCCAGCCCAGTTTAGGAGCAAAGTCTGTTCCCTTAAAAAACTAAGGAAAAGAAGATCGAATCTGTGGGACCCAATTTGAGATGCGAAGAAACGCAGCCCCAAACAAAATCCATTGGGCAAAAAGCTCCGTGAATTTCCACACCCTAGTTTTTTAAAATTTCTGTCCTTCTCCGGTCTCCCTCGTCTTCCTTTACAGAATATTACAGTGACGTGGAACTCACTTCCAATGGACCACAATCAGGGAAATATATCAACATCGCCAACCTTTTTAAAACAAAAAGAAAAAACTTTTTAAAAAAAAAAAACTAATACTAAAAACACAAATGTTTTAAATTTAAAATTATTAGATGTACGTAGAACTCTTAATAATATGTGAACTCCATTTATATTTAACGGTTCAGGACATATTTACATCTAAAACATCTGTGTTCTTAGACTTTTTTATAAAAAAAAAAAATTATTGCCAAGGGGAAAATACATTTTTGCTTAGCTACCACAGGTTTTAGTAGGCTAATTGAACATGAAAATCGTTGGCTGATAATGTCCTCTCAGGTCCGACCCTGAAATATTTGGACCCTAGGCGACTTTAACATATATGACTCTTATATATTTTTCATAAATTCATAAAAATAATACCTTCAAAATAAAATCATCATAGAATTTCAAAGCATAAGTTATATATTTTTTCTTTACTTCACAATTCGCCTAATTTAATTTAAAATTTGACTCTAAAAGTTTGACCTAACTAATTTTACTTATTTTATTAATAGAATTTATAAAAAAATATTTTTCAATATTTTGTAACATGTATATTATTGATCACACAATTAATAAAATTCTCACCTTGAGATGAAAAATTGTTATCGGCTTAAAGTAGCAACATTTATAATTTTTTTTATTTGTCTTTAATGAAAAATTAAAAATATGATATATTGTCAGTAAAAGAACAATATTTGATGATTTTTTTAAATATAAATTCGTTACAACTATATAAATTAGGGATTTTTATTTTTTAGTCTTATTTCTAGGAAGATTTAAGTTTTCATCTCATTCATTTAAAAATAATTATCTTTAGTCCTTAATTTCCAATAAACCCCATGCTACCCTTTTCCACTTCCCACCCAACAGGTGTCCTTCAATATTCAAGTTCAAACTGTTTTTCTGTTCTACTGGTACTACATAATTAATCCACTATCCATTATAGCTACCATGTATTAAAAAAGTGATTACGCCTTAATGAAGTAAAGAGGCATGTTGAAAAAATTAAAAATATTCGTGATAAATTTGAAGCACTTCGCTTAAAAATTATGGTAATTTTTTAAAATTTTCACTAAATTTATCATATGGACAATATATATCCTGTTTTCATATAGAAGTCATGGTAAATCTATATAATTCTTTTTTTAATTTATTATGTATTAAACAAGTCTTTCACAATCGTTAAATTTATCATATGCATAAATTATGTCATTTTTCATATAGAATCATGGTAAATTTACATGAATTTCATTTAAATTTAGCATACCTTAAACAAACTACAATATATTACGTGTATCATGATATGCACAAAATATATCATGTTTCATATAAAAATTATGATAAATTTACATGACTTTCATGTAAGGTTAGGTTAGCATGCCTGAAATAAATATACCATGGCTCTTTCAAAGTAATCACATATTATTTAAATTTACCATCATCGTATTTTTCTCATCTATGTTATTTTCTTAGTACATATCCTTCAAGCGCCCAACTATTTATCATCCTAATCGAATGTAAAACAAAAACAAAATAATATAAAACAAAAATTATTATAATACTCACAGCATAACAAGAACTATTTCTTGTACAAATAGCGAAATCTTTCTTCCAAATGGCCAACGTATAACTTTCGGCCAACTCTATAAGGATTCAATAAGATTACGAAACCCAATTTTATTGATATACTTTGTTAATTTAAAAGATTTTAGTCAAAATTAAAATCTTGGGGGCTTATGCCCAGGGCCAGCCATATGCCCCCGTTTTCAATATACAAATCTCGAGACATCTTTATTGCAACCATTCTAGCTCCTCAACCATGAGAATAAAGAAAGATAAAATACAAACTAATTAATTGTTCCATTTTTATTTTACTCAATATTATGTGAAACGAAAGATATAGTTTATATGTTTATTTTTATTGTGAAAAATTATATTCCTCCAACTCCATTTGGGAGTAAGTCGAACCTTCCAAAAATTTCTCGTTATATACAATTCACATGTATACAATGAGATACATATCACTCAACAAAAAAAAAAAAAAGGACACACCTATGTATTATTTTCTATCCTACCCAAAAAAAAAAAAATTCTGTAACCCACTTTCATAATTTTAAAAGAATTCATTTCATAGTTTTCGCATATGACTGTGCTCATTCAAAAATTACATAAATTTTTCCGACAATTGATAATTAAGGACTTAAGAATCATACTTTAAAATTTTAACAATTTTGCGTGACACTGCATTTTTTTTTCTCCAAATACAAATTTATTATAAGTTTTTGATAACAACATCCAAATGGAACTACATAAATATCAAATTACATAATATTTTATTATAACAAAAAAGAAAAAATATTGTTCGCAACATAGAAATAATCGTTCATCATATTAAAAGTCATGGTTTCTAATGTAAGATAATTGTAACGTATTTTTAATATTCACGGGCAACGCCATATTTTTATCTTAGTCTCATAGGATGGGATTATGAATACTATGTCCTCTAGGCCAATCCGGCCTAGTAAGGGGATTCGTAATCCCATTAGACTATAGTAGTCTGATTCATCTTGTCAACACCGAATATGATATTATAGCGCCCGCTGAATTGTTGATTTAATACCACCACCCAGATATCCCTTAATCAAATAACCAAGGGCGGAACCAGTAAGAGACCGAAGCGCACTCCATACATCCATTAAATGAAAACCCAAAAGCTACCAATGTGCAGTATTCTATATACATAAAATTCATATATTTAATTGTCACTTGGAATTTGGAATTTTTTGTTTTGTTTTCAGTTGGAATTATCTAATTAATCGTCGATACAAAATGAGATTGATCGGATCAGATGAAGAAGCTATGAGATAAGCCCTTTTGGAAGAACATGTCACTCCTATTGTGTCCTCAACTCACGGCAGACCCCCAGGATCGGACAGATATAAAATACAGAAAAACAAAAAACTAGTATTAAAAAATAAAAAAAAATAAAAAAACTAAGTATGAGCAACGTCCCTGTCGGCAGCATATTGTACGGAGAGGGGCAGCTCCCCACTCAAAAGACACCCTTCAAAATCGTTTGAGAGAAAAAAAGGATTACGTTTGTATCCCGTTGTTAGTAGTCTAAGTTCCATTGGTCAACACAATCCAAGTGTTTTGCTTCGTTAGAATTTTATAAGGAAACCATATTTCTTTAAAAGATATGGGTTACGGAAGCACATTTTTATGCATTTTTAAATGCATGTGAAAACTGTGAAACTGTTTTCTTTTTTTTTTTAATTCAAAAGAGTCAACAAATTTGTGAGGAAAAAGGTGTAAGTTGGGTTCGGCCGGCAAGGAAACACAATATGACATGGGTACGACGATGTGTTTAATAATAAATGGGCTTGGCAAAGTCACATTTTTTGGGAACGACTATGACGCGAGCACGGTATGTGAAAGACACAAGCACGACACGAATTCCAGTGCTGCATTAGGTTAGAGAGTTGGGCAATAATAGCTCCTCCGCATCCCAAAGTGCCAAAACAAATTAAACAAACTTCGAGAGCTAAAAGCACAGGATTAAGGCAGCACACTTGGGACAAGATGAATAAGACTTTCCTTACGACTGCTCTTGTACCATTCCTTCTACATGGAGCGAAAGAGAATCTCGCTCAGTTCCAAGTTAGATATGTAGAAAAAAATTTCTAGGAGAATACATTGATGCTCAACAAAATTGGGATAAAGTTGAGCTAAAAGATCCCGATTCAAGATAAATTAATGAGAAAATGGTATTTTTTTAGGATCTACTCCAACATTTAGAAATTGGTTCCTACGCCAGACGTCCCGGGCGGAAACATATGATTGGATTAAATCTTCCTCATTTACCCAAAGGATTGAAAAGATGCATATTTTGGACTTCAAATTTCCTGTAAAATTTCATTACCATTTTTTTTAATTTACACAGAAACAGTAAGTTTAACTAATAAGGAGTTCAAACGACTATAATTAGCGAGAAAGACAATTTCATGGGAGAAACATATACTGAATTTCTTAACTTATAAATTCTAAGCAATGCAAGCAATTGATAATTAAAATATAATCAAACTTTAGGTATAAAATTTTTACTTATTTTTCGCATTGTTTTACTTGTCAATAATTTTTTTCAAATTTATCGTATTACTATGAAAATAATTCCTTTTCACAAAACATTGTTCAACATTAAAAAATATCGTTGATTTTCTTTTTAACTTTACAAGAATCGGTACAACATGGACATGAGCATGAGCAATGCATGAAAAGTATGCTACACGTACGACACAAATAGCTTATGGCATGCTGGACCACTAGCCAGGCTGTGCCAAGAGTTTTTGCACATTTAATAAAATGTGCCGGACTACGTACATCACGAAGCATACTAAGCTCAAAAATAAACTGGTCAGGCTGACATTATTTAACACACAAAGTGATGGAACATTAATAGATTATTTTGAACAATTTCTATTGGTGTATGCTGCCGACCCATAAAACTTTAATGTGCGTGCACATATATATTAGCATTTGTAATGACAGTCAAGTGTAGGACGTAAGATTAATTTAGAGACCGTTAAGTCTTTTATCTTTCTTAGTTTTCTCATAAATTAAAATGTTCAGAGGCAAATTAATGAAGATTGATTACTTAATAGGAGACAAAATCCCAATGGGAATGACGTTAGGTTCTAAATAAATGATATAATTAAATAAATAAGTTTCACGCACCGATTTAGTTGGGATCAACTGGTTATGAGTTTTCATTCATATATATTGTGATTAAGACCTTAAAAACATCTAATGACTTTGTAAATCCACATTATTTCTTTTTAAAACCTTTAGCATGGGTTCTAGAATGTACACCTTTTGGTCACACGATACACCTTGTTGTGCACAATGTACAAAAAGAACCCCAAATTCCACAATTTATTTTGTCATGTCTTCTTCTTCTTCTTCTTCTTCTTCTTCTTCTGTTTTTTTCTTCGGAAGAGAATGAACTTTTTTGTCAAATGAACAAACGTCCATAGCAAGAACCATCTTTTTTATTAGACCAATTTCGAGTGATCACAGATAACATTCCAATGTATTGTCTATTGAATTGTTGCAATGAATGTTTATCTATTTCACTTATATAATTTAATTAAAATTAAAATTATTTAGGAGTGAATGAATAACCGTCTCATAAAATGCTCATGTGAATATAGGTAAAACAAGATGAAAAGGTTCTTGGGGCGTATTATGCATAGTAGGTGTGTTATGCATCGTTTTGGCATACAAAACACTAACCGACATTAGATATTGGCTGAATAATCTTTGAGCAGTGTTTTGCACGATAAAATATCGTCATTTTGACATGCAGTACATCCTGCTGTGCATTGCGCACAACGTGTGTCCCATTCATTCTTCCAAATGGCTCAAGTATCTAACATGCGATGGACACACACACATAGATAAGACAGAACTCCGAGTAAGTCGTGATAGAATTCTAAATAGATATGGATGAAAAATCCAAGACTAATTCAACTTGTACGAGGAGCACTAGGTTGAATGAAACTCTAGTGATAGAAGATAACTTCTTGAACCAGAACCAAGTGAGAGGTATTTCATTAGTGGCCAACCAGAAGGTAATCCTACTCCAAGTCTGATGAATAATCACTGTCCTAAGAAAATTAGGAAGGCTAAGTCACAAAGGCTATAGATAAGGATTCAAATTCATGAAGAAATGTATGATTTAACGCACGCACCAATTTACTAGCTAATAGAAAATATTAACATAAGTTATATTCATCCTTGTGAGTCGGATTGCTTTCTTGCCACATCGGCAATGGATTGTTTGACGGTTTATTATTTTACAGATCACATGTCCACATATATTGAGAGTATTTTTTTTGCTGGATAACAATGTCCTAGTTTTCCTCCATTATTGAAAAAATGAACCCACCTACATAAATTTTTTACAAAACATGAAAAAGTATAAAGTAATTTTGGAGATATAACATAAATTGAATATGATAATAAAATCGAATATGTAAAAAAATTAGTTACACAATTACCAAATCGAGGCTTGTGTGAACACATAGTGTCTTTAAAATAAATTTTTCGCCTCATCGAAAGTGTTTGAGATAACACTTAGCGTTTCCCTCTTAAAATACAATAGTTGCAAATAGTTCTACCAACAATACGTAGAAGTGATGCATAGAACATAACCAGTAACACTCTTCCTCTTACTCAATGAACAATATAAACAGAAGAAAGAACTAAAGAATCTTAAATTCTTTGGTTTTGAGAGATTTGAAGGTACTCTGGAACGAATGATTTCGTACCAATTTATATAGTGTGTGAGAGATCCTTGGGTTGCATAATAGCTTGCCCTTCAATTACTGAACCATCAATCCTCTTGATGGTGTTTAATTCGTCTCGAAACATGCTTGAAACTGGAGAGTCCCATACTCTTTAGTTCTTGGACAAACCAAGTGCAATCTCGAAACACACTCAAGCCTCACACATTGGCCAATCAAATTGAGCCAAAGCCAAAGTAAGCCAAAACTTTTGGTCAATAAAAAATTAAACATTTGGCCCAAGACCCAAGCCTAGCCCACGGCCCACCAACCATTTTCCAAGGGCCCAGTCCGAGTCTAGGCAGGAGGCAGCGGCGACATGTGTGATAATTTAGGTCAAGGTTCACATTACCTAATTCCTCCTTTTTTCAGAAAACTATTGTATCCCAAAGGGGCCTAAACCATTAAGCATACTTGAAATTTATACACTCATCATTTGTAACATAATTTTTCTAATGTGGAATTAGGTGGCTGATCAAGACAATCTTGATCATTGAATAACTGGTGTTCTTAAGACAAATCCGTCGCCTCCATGAAGGTGTTTGAGGTAGTAGTTGACGTTTGTCAACCAAGATACGACGCTTGAAGACAATTCCAGCAATAATATTTATATACAAAAATATATGTGAAGTGATTAGGTCCTTATTATCCAAGTGGACAATATAGAAAAATGAAGGAATATTCCTTGATTCTTGATCCAGAAAGTAGTACAATATTTTTGCTGCTTCACAGAAGGCTGCATTTGTAGTCTTTCTGTTGTCTCTATATTGATCATTAAATCGTATGATGATCCAAGGGATACATATAAAAATGGAAGATTCTTTTAATGCTTGGTCCTGAAAGTAGTTTAATATTTTTCTTGCTTCTCAAAGGCCAGCATTTTTTGTCTTTTCCTTCTCAATTAGTTCTACTGATCTTGCTTCAAATATTCCAACCGATTCTTGATGATGGAAGGGATATATATTCTATCACCAATGTCAATTTAAATTGATTGAGATAAGATGGCTTAAGACGTATGCCGAAATCGTTAGCCAATATGATAGCAATAGATTGAGAGACAAATTCTTCTTTGAAATGGAAGCGCGATATACTGCTAACGTATAAGAGAACGGTTGTGTTTAATTCAATTGGCATCGAAGCACCCCAACAATTCTTGTATCATCCCTGCGATTCTTCACTAGCTACTTCATTTTATCACTCTTTATACCCTTTCCTCAAACAAACAAATGTTCGATCAATCAGCCACTTTCAAAGAACTAAACCTAAAAAACATAATGTGTTTATTTGTATATATCGAACAATTACAAGAATGCTAAGTACAGAGATTTTGTTATATAAATTTGGAGATAGATATGTTCGGAATAATTTGATGTCCATAAAATTCATTACTTTACGATTTTAAATATATTTGTGCCTGAATTTATACCACAAAACTTGTGTCCACCGAAATGTCATTTCATAAAAGAGTATTCATATTTGACGTGTATCGTCCAATCTCGCCGTAAAAGAAATTAAATTTGCAATTTTTTTTTTGGCAAAAATGATGGCATATAAAAACTCACCAATGCTAAAGCAAAACATGATCTCGTGCCCCTATTTATTACTCCCGTCTAGAGAAAACTGGAAATTTCGCTCTATATCGTTATTCGTGTATTGGATTCGATTATTTTTAATCGCGTTTTTTTTATTTAAAAAATTTGTATTTGTTGTTTTGTGACTTTAATTTTTGGTGAATTATTAGTCCGTCTTGGTGAAAGAAATCAAAAAAGTATAAAATTATATTCAAAAGCTAAAACAAATCACTAAAGACGACGAAAAAATACAAAAAAAAAAAAAACATATTTTAAGATTATTTGTCTCTTTTCTAAATTTTTTTCAAATTTGATTCATTGTTTATAACTTTTCTGAAACATCATGTCGAGACAAATTAATAATTCATAAAAAGTTGACGGAAGATAAAATTATAAAAAAAAATTCACATAAGAACGAACGAATAATCAAATAATTGAGTCAAGTCAAACCCAGCGCTTCAAACCTTTTGCTCTTAATTCCTTGTTTAGCATCAAGAAAAGAATTCTCTAAACTAGTTGTTTCGACCAGAAAAAGAAAGAAGGAGAAATGACTTCACGAATCATATTGCCGCTCTACTTTGGAAAAAGAACAAGTGATTGAAACCGCTCATTGAAATCTCTTTCGGTTGTGCTTTTAGAATCTTATTTTCAGAAAAATACTAAAAATATAGCATTGACTTGAAATATTATTCTAGGATTGACCGTGGGCTCGAAATTTTTTAAAATAAAATTTTGTTAATGAATTTTCTTATTTTATCAAAAATAACGCATTGTTGTATAGGATTAACATTTTTTTTTTGTTTTTTGAAATCCTACATTTGAAAATTCTGAGTTCATGGTATTTTTCAAGTCAACAGTGAATTTTTAATATTTTTTCACAAATAAATCCTAACAGTATGGCTGAATAGGGTTTAAATAAGTAGTGTTATATTTTTTTTAAAAAAAATAGGACGGCCGTAGGATTGTGAAGTTATTTTTGTTCTCTTCGATTAAAACAAAGAACAGCTCCAACACTATTATAAATAGCATAAATAGTCACAAGTACGGAAAAAAGTCTAATCTTTAGGTTGCCTATTTATTTTTAATCTATGTATTTTAATACTATTCTCTATTTTTTTCCATTCAAATGAGACAAAAAGAAATTAAACTTATATTTTAACCTATGTATTTTTTTTTTAAAAATTGTATATGTGACATCTACCTACAATCACTACATTATATTTTTCATAGTTTTGAAATTGTCAAATCCCAAGGTCCTAGTTTCACCTCTTGCACTAAAACCTTGAGCTTACCTTAGATTACCAAGGTGTATGCATCTACCAAATGAGACATATTATTTGTGAGATAATACATAATAAACACTACTAGAAAAAAGACTTTTTGAGTCAACCACTAAGCCGTAGCAAAAAGTGACCCAGCCGTCGCAAAAGACTTTTTGCGACAGCTGGGTCACTTTTTGCGACGGCTTAGTAAGGGTCGCATCTGCTGGGGTGTCAAAAGCTTTTTGCGACGGCAAAAAAAACCTTTTGCAACTGCCAATCGGCCGTCGCAAAAGGTGGGACATTTTGCGATAGCTGGAGTGCCCGTCGAAAACAGCCCCTACTTTTTACCACGGTTGAATTTGCCGTCGCAAAAAATGAGGGTCTTTTGCTACTGCTTTGCAGCCGTCGCAAAACATAAAAACTATTTGCGACAAAATTTTATTCCGTCGCAAAAAGCCTTATTATTTGCGACAGCTAAATTGATGTCGCAATAGACATTGCATTAAAAAATATATATATTTTGGATCAATTCAAATCACTTAATAATAATTTCATAGGCTCAAGTCCCACAAATTAACTAATATAATTTCTTAGACAACAAAATAACAACAATTATTCTAAACATAACCACGTTTTTTGTCTTCCACAACTTGTGGCAACAAAGACCATTCTAAATGACAACAGAAAATCAGCATAGCCAAAAGGTGAGCAGCAACCTCATCAGCATTTGTATAACAGCAGCAACAAAAAACTCATCGTGTTTAGCATCCTGACCTTTAACTTGAAACAGCAGCAACAACACAACAAGACATATCCAAACAAGTGTAGAAATCAGTTTCCAAAAGTTGTAGAGCCATCATCACCATATAAAACCTGTAAATTTCAAAATCGTAACATATCTACTTTATGCTTGCAAGAACTGGTAATAGCATGATCATTGTAATTATTAAGAGCTTCCAAGGGGATCAAAATTGATGAATATATGTAGAAAAAGGAAATACATGTAAAATAAGTCTAGGATCCGAGCTTTTAGCTTCCTACAATTAGTTCCAATCCATTTGCTTTGAGTACCCATTTATACCTCTTGATTGAACCTAATTATCAGAAAGATGCTATCTGTTTGGCTACAGTAATACCTTTAGCTGCCTCAAGGCCTATTGATATCCTTTGCTTGAATTCTAGTTTTGTTGTTGACTCCTGTAGCATTAGCCTCTTTAAACAATGAGCCCGAGCTTGCTATTATTTCCTATGGAGAGACAACTGGTAGAATCTCATCATCACACCACTTCAATTCATGACCAATATGTGGATCTATGACTAAAATAGTCACCGACATGGTGGAAATGAGTAACAAATCATATGTTGATCAACTTGTTAAATGTTTATTGTAGTATCAAGTTTTGGCAGGAATCTTGCACCAATTATCGGGAGTCTACGTCAATTCAGCAACATGGATTTCTTTATGTAACTTAAATCTCTCAATGTGATAAAGTAAACGTACAGACATCTAACAATGTGGGACAGACTATGCAGCACCAACATGGCTCGGAGGTCCCCGTACGCGTGTCGGACACACTGGGGACACGGACACACCGAGAACACGCCGAAAAACGTATTGTACATAAATAAACCATCAACATGCATGTGGAATTCAAATGGAAAAGGAGATAAAAAGAAGACTGAGATGGTTGTCATTGCAAACACCTCATTGAATGGTTAAAGCTGAGAGTCCTAAGTCCCATAAGAAATAGAATCACCAGAAAGATCACTTATTGTGGCTAACCAAGGATGGTGGCTTGGATTATGTCTTCTATACAAGATAATTTGGTACCTGTTCAGCAACACCCCGCTATGGGCATCAATTTTAGGCCAAATTTTCTTCACCTACATGCATCCAAATAACACGAAACCAACATATTTAACTTGAACCAAAAAATAATTTTTTAAGTAAACTATGATAAAATATGACTACCTTTTGGCTCCATTAAAAA